>JAKUCM010005466.1:0-15054 GCA_023374145.1 Lepidium sativum | reverse complement strand
TGTGTACGAATACTGCATTTATAAAGTTTTAAACAGGTAAAATAATTGCAAATGGCATCTAGTCTAGTGGCAGGCGGTAAGTCCACTTAAGGCAGCGCATTTGCATAGTCCGAGTTCGAATCCTCATGCCTACATTATGTAGGAATTTGGCTATTGGGTCGGCCAGTTGTGGCCCGATATAATCTGTTGTTGACAAAAAAAACAGGTAAAATAGTTTTGAATAATTCACGGGAGAGAAAAAGGTTGATTTGATTGATATAAGAGTAAATATGATAAAAAGTGAGTTAATTTAATAAGCTTTAACACGTAAGGCATACCATATTAATTGTGATAGTGCTAATCCGACCACACAAAATGTGTCATGTACAAAGAAAGATAATAACTTCCCTAACAAAAGGGAACACTCATATAGTGAGATCTTCTATTATCTCAATCTAGATCATATGTGTACAGTTTGTATATTATTCCAAGAGACAGCAAAGAGTTCATAAATATTTATATTAATATAATATCGAGAGATTAATAGATATGATTACTGAAGACAATAGCGGTTGAAACAAAAGTGATTTGAAGATATTGGTTGACAAAAAAGATTTTCAAACAAATGTTTAAAAATTAGTATTGATTAGTAATTATACAGCTGTTAAATAATATAATGAAATAAAATTTAGTATGTAAAATTTGATTCAAAATAGTTATTCTAAACTATAAGCCATGCAAATGGCATTTAGCGTAGTGGCAGACGGTAAGTCAATTTAAGGCAGCGCATTTGCATAACCCGAGATCGAGTCCTCCTACCTACATTATGTAGGAATTTGGCTATTTGAGTCGGCCAGTTGTGACCTAATATAATCTGCCGTTGACAAAACAAAAAAAACTATAAGCCATAAAAAATAGTTTAATATTTTTATATAAAAATAATTATATATAGATTACAATTATTAAATTTCAAATAATATTTTCATACTAGCAAATGACTATTTTGTAAATATAGACGAATGATTATTCTTTTTAACCTATAATGTAAGTTATGTACTCTCTTAAATTATAATTAGGTGTAAAATATAAATATAAACGACAGTTTGAAAATGATCAAATACAAATAATAGTCATTTAGAAACGACTGTAACCAATGAAACCGTTTACAGTTTGGGTCGATCTTATATTAGTTTGAAATTTGGGGTCCAAAAAATTGATAGATTGGGAGAGTTACCACTAACCAAGACTTAAACATCAACTCTCATTGATAGATAGATAATTCATATATATTTCCATTAGAGGGGACAAAGCAACATTTAATATGTCTTTTTCTTTTTCTCTCTTCTCGGATAATAATATAATAAAATAATTTCGTAAATAAAATGAATAATATCTCGCCGACAAATTTCATACAATAATATTGACTTTCTCGTAACCACGTTCATTTCAAACTCACTCAATTTAAAGAAACTTCTTACATGTCTTTTCTCTTTCTCTCTCTCTCAACCCTAATAAATACAGCATTTGCCTCTTTACGTTTTCTCAAACCAAAAAATATGCACTCGAGCTTTGTATTACATCTCATAATCCTCGCCGTCTTCACCGTCAGTTTCGCC
Organism: Lepidium sativum; assembly: GCA_023374145.1. Classification (NCBI taxonomy): domain Eukaryota; kingdom Viridiplantae; phylum Streptophyta; class Magnoliopsida; order Brassicales; family Brassicaceae; genus Lepidium; species Lepidium sativum. The sequence continues at coordinate 13,459 of JAKUCM010005466.1, read as the reverse complement.
GACGGCGAGAGATTCAAAGAAGCTCCAGAGTTCTTCAATTCCCCGGAATGTCTCACCATCCAAAACGACGTCGACTTCGTCTGTTCAGATAAAGCAGTCCACGTGGCAATGAGCTTAGACGCAGCTTACCTCCGTGGCTCAATGGCTGTGATTCTCTCCGTTCTCCAACACTCTTCTTGTCCTCAAAACACTGTTTTCCATTTCGTCACTTCTAAAGAATCCCACCGACTCCAAAACTACGTCGTTTCTTCTTTTCCTTACTTGAAATTCCGAATTTACCCTTACGATGTTGCAGCCATCTCTGGCCTCATCTCGACCTCAATTCGTTCAGCTCTCGATTCTCCGTTAAACTACGCAAGAAACTACCTCGCTGATATCCTCCCCACGTGCCTCTCACGTGTTGTGTACCTCGACTCAGATCTTATACTTGTTGATGACATTTCGAAGCTCTTCTCAACTCACATCCCAAACGACGTCGTTTTAGCTGCTCCTGAATACTGTAACGCAAACTTCACCACTTACTTTACTCCGACGTTTTGGTCAAACCCTTCTCTCTCCATTACACTCTCTATTAACCGTCTTCGTCAACCATGTTACTTCAACACTGGAGTGATGGTAATCGAGTTAATGAAATGGAGAGAAGGAGATTACACAAGAAAGATCATAGAGTGGATGGAGTTACAGAAACGAATAAGAATCTATGAGCTAGGATCTTTACCACCGTTTTTACTTGTCTTCGCCGGAAACATAGCTCCGGTAGATCATCGGTGGAACCAACATGGTTTAGGAGGAGACAATTTCAGAGGATTGTGTCGAGATTTGCATCCAGGTCCAGTGAGTTTGTTGCATTGGAGTGGGAAAGGTAAGCCTTGGGTAAGGTTAGATGCAGCTAGACCTTGCCCGATTGATGCACTTTGGGTTCCATATGATTTGTTAGAGTCACGGTTGGATCTTATCGAGAGTTAAGTTTAGATGTTAGTTTACTTGTCTTTTTGAAAAAAGTATATTTTTGACTGGATGTGTAAAAATTATAAAATGATACAAAGGTATAGAATATGTAATTACTTTGGTGGAAGTAGTTACTGACTTACTGTCGTAAGTTGTAACTCATTACCTGCTTCTATAGCATAATAAATTCGATACCTATACGGTAATATATTGTAATCTATTGTGAATATCTACCGAATGTACCAAGACCAGTCTAAGGTTGTAATAATTGACTACCAGATCTTTTCTCTGTATGAATTCTCAGTATAAACGTTATTTATTTATTTTTCACTTTTTAGTTTTAACTCATGTCTGCCATTCATTTTAGTATAAAATATTAAAACCTGAAATTTGAAGAGTTTTAGATTTGAGCAGTCATTCAATTGTTATCTTTGCCAAATCAATGTTTCATCGAGATTATTGCAGTTTAAACTGGAAAAAAAAACCATTAAACACTTCCATTATTCTCACTATGTGCAACTATATATTTAAGCCATTTAGCCTTTCAGAAAATTACATGAAGGAACCATTTAGCTTAAGTTAATCCTCAGGCTTATCACCACATATCTATTTTCTTACAAATTTGATCAATAACTTAATAGTATTTACTAAAAAATATCATTCTTTGTTTGCATTTAAACATTTATTCTTACTAATTACTTAAATGCAGCATTGTTAACGAATTTTATTTTTATAATTATGAGCAAATTTGACGATCTTTATTATTTTGTTTAGTCCAATCAAATCGGGTTGTTGGTTTTGGAGTCTCTTTATTCAAGTACCTTTATCACTTCCCTTTTTCGAGTTTAAGTTTCCAAAAATATTTCTGTATTCTGCCGATTTAATATTTTACCTATATATTTCATCTTTGTATTCTATTCATTTCAATAAAAGCAGCTGTAATGAAGAATCCCTTAGAGGTCTCCTAACAAAAAAAATATAAAAAAATAAAAAAAGAGCTAATCTAGGTTTGCCACGTGGCAAACTCGGTTCTTAAATAGGCATTTTAAGAGCCGGGTTCGCTACGTGACGAACCCGGATTGACTCCCTTTTTTAATTTTTCTTTTGTTAGGAAACCCCTAAGAAATTCTCTATTACAGATGCTCTAATCATCAGTGACAATAAAAGAAAAGCATGACAATGAGTTAAGAGTATGCCTTATTCCATATATATTTCCATAAACCTTAAGAAAAATTCTATATAATTGGTAACCGATCGTTTCTCTTAAATTATTAGCTAAAGTTTTAAATCATAGATTTTTGATAATAGAATGACATCTTCAACGAACTTTAGTGTACTGTCAAAACTCAAAAAAGTCATGCATAAGAAAAGTTTAACACAATTATTTACTATGATTTGGCAGATACTGAATATAATGACGTTATTATGATGGTATCTGCAATTTTTAGTTTGATTCCATAGAATTTTCAATAATAACATAATAGTTGATTTGATCATTGTACTTATAGTACAAATTTAAACCAGTAGCTTTTTTCGTAAATAAAGATAAAATCGCCGGCCAAGTTACGAAGTTGTCTCGTAGTTAATCACTACACAACAACCCTGTTTAATTTGAATTATCCGAAGTGACCTAGACCAATCCAAACCAAAATAATGTAATATGGTAATACTTTGAATAATCCTAAATATCTGAATGGAGATACAATATTATATACAATATAATTATTAGTTGTATGTAATTATATTGTTGACTAATTCAAGTAAAGTTTACTGATTGAATCTATAATTAATTTATCTTTTTAAAAATTTAAAATTTTAAATAATATAAGTTGTTCAGGTTTTAACCAAAAAATCAGAAATCGATTAAATCTTGTTTGATTCGATCTAATATATATTTAGGTTTAATTTGATAAGTAAATTATTTTACAGAATAACCTATAATTCAAGTAATTTGAACCGAATACGATCTGATACCTAAATTGGACAGAGCTACTATACAACACATCTAAAGTCAACAAGTCAACACGTTGTCGACTATAGTTGATTAAGTAACGAATCAACTACACAAGTCGTAGTCTATATATGTGTTCTAATCCGTAACCCAATAATGCACCAACGGATATTTAAAAATTTGGGTTTTGAATCGTCTACTTAAAGTAAACAGAACTCACGAAGACTTATAGGTCTATGTGAATATAAGAACTCACGTGGACTTACTGACTTATACAGTATAACATTCTTTTCTTTAAACTTATTATTTTCATACATGATATTTCAAAGAAGGCAGGAAATTTTACGGAATTAAGTCTTAATAAAACGAAATTGAATTAATGAAATATAAAAAAGAGGATGTGAAAAATCTGTTCCTATCTAACGGAACGCTATTGGATCGAATGACAAAGACATTGTTGAAAAAAAATGGTTTTTTCCCGGATGAAATGAATAAAAGCGTCGTGCTGCTAGGCAAAGCGGTGGAGTGCCGCACCCTAGATGGCGAGAGTTAAGAACAGGAATAATGCTAGTATCTATATAATCTATATATTATTACATATATATAAATATAAACAACTAACGCAGAGGACTGAAAATCCTTGTGTCATCATTAGTGTAGTGCAATGAGGATGGTACTTCGGTAATGGTTGGCATAGCTCACACAGAGGACTGACTCCTTTTGCTCCTCAGCCTACGGGGTATTAGCAGCCGTTTCCAGCTGTTGTTCCCCTCCCAAGGGCAGGTTCTTACGCAGGATTTCTACGTGATTTATAATTAAGCTTTAAAAATTATTGAAAGATTAATAAACACATGGTAACTACATTATATTTATCCCACAACTGTGAACGCGTAGGTCAACCTAATATGGATTACGTCTAGATCTCGTTAATTATTATATAATAGTTATATTGTGTAGAATACCAATGAACATGTATGATATTTTGATTCTTTCGTTAGGTCAACTCAAATATTAAATATAACACATGAGCTTGTAGATATATAGTAGTACTAAATATAGAGAAAATGATATTTTTACTCAACTTTCGCAACAGAAACCAAAAAAGATGCTTCATTTTATAAAAATTAAAACCAAACATTTTGCTAAAATTCCAAACTATAACTCCAATAATGCGTTAAACATGACATTATATCTAGTAACTATAAAACTCAATTGTGATTAAACAGAAGTTGATGAATTATATATTGAGAGAAATTGAGAGATTGAGACAAGTAGGTATGTAGGGATTTTATTTCTTCATTTGATATAAAGATTAAAAGCCTTTATAATAGATAACTTTTTATTTTCTATTTTTTAAAATAATGGAAATGGAATATTATTGTCACTTTGTAAAAGTTGGGTATATCTAAATAGCATTAATTTATGATGTCCCATTTTATAAAAGAGGTAGAAGATTTGTTCATATTCAAATAGAATTTAATATGCATTTTTTTTTCCTTCAATTTCCGTTTACACCTCAGTTTCGTACTTTCCTCTTGTTTTGTTTTCCTGTCCCAATGTATATGAAAATAATAGTATATTTGTTAATGCTCAAAATCACGCAAAGACTTTCTTGGCATAAACATTTTTAATGTTATATAATTGTAAGCATAAAAAAATATAGATGTTTTATTTTGACAAAACAAAAAATGATATGATACATTACAAAAATGCTTAAGAAGTCAAATTTGCATATTAGAAATGAGTGACATATTATATAGACTTGTTGGCAATATGCCAATAATCATCTTACCCAACTCTCACTACACTAATCGGGTCGCACAAAGTTTGGCAGATGAAGATATTTTTGTATTTTTCAAGAAAAATAAGGATTTGTATTTTTTTTTTTTATTGTCAAAATCATACCGACAATGCAAATGGATCTTAGCCTAATAGCAAGCGGTAAGTTCATTTAAGGTAACTTATTTGTATAATTAGGATTGAGTCCTCCACCTACATTATGTAAGAATTTAGTTATTAGGACGGCCCAGTTGTGGTCTAATATAATTTGCTGTTGACAAAAAAAAAATCATACCGACAATTTTGTTTTCCTAGTTTTCGTGTCCTACCAACAAATATTTAACGTTCAAAGGAAATGCACGTTTTCTGAGTGCAAGATCCAGCATACGAGAGGGCCATACTTTTGCGTCAAAATATGAAGCCCATCAATTAGGCCCATGAATATTTTAGACCAAGACCCATAAACTTATCGATACCTGATTATAATTTTTTTTTGTTCTATATTACAAAAATAAAGATACTAATTTTACATGTCCCTCTTATGGCTCCCATAATCTTGGACCGACTTAACATTTTACACTTCTGGATCTTATTTAAAAAATTGGAATTATAAGATATGACAAAACAAAAGATAATGCTTAAACGCTCTAATCTCGTTCGTTTTTTCTTGACAAATCTAGACAAAATTCTATTTTGTTTTTTGGTTTAGAGGTTAGGTATACTATCTTTTCATTACCTATAATAATACAGTCACTGCAAAGTCACAGGGCTAAATTTGTTTTTGAGTGTAACTTGTGAGAGGCTAAAACATTTTGGTTTCATGTGGTTCTGCGAGGATTACGTAGTTCTATTCTACGATATCAGAAATTTACAACAATACAAATCAGAATTAAGATTTTTGCATCAAGCTAATTAGGTGAATCTCGAGTTTAGGAATATATGCACCTAAAAGCAAATGCTTGATTACGTAAAATGCAACGCAACAAGAAGAGTCAATCGAATCTTTAAGAAAATGGGTCATATAAAATGATTATATATAATTCATGACTAGAGGAAACTTCGATGAAATTTCATATAGTCATTGTCTTTATGCAATCTAATCATTTAATCTCTGAGCATCCACCATCACGCCTATCTATATGCACCTTCTTCGAAATTCCCTTGCAGGAATGAAACATGGACCTCTTTTTTGTTTCCTTGGATTTTCTCCGAAAATGACTTCATTATATGTCTTCTTATCATATTTGAAAATTACTGTATTAATAAAACTTAATTCTTATTCCAAATTTAAATTCTATTATCTGATTAACTGGAGTTAAATTATAGTAAAAAATTATATATAAATTGATTTTTTTTGTTAACCATGAAAATTATGTGTCGAAATCCAAATAAACTTCTCAGATGTCGGACGCTGAAACCAAATAGAAATGATTAATAATTTTGCACTTTAAGGTGAATTGGTCTATAATTTGGACCAACAAAACAATTTTCTTCTCAAATGAAAACCACACCACTACTTAGACCATCACTATTGGTGAGGTTTTTAATTTGAGGTTCTAAGATTATAAAATATTATTGTTTTTATAAAAAATTATTTTTTATTAAATTTTATTTATTTTAACTAAATTGTTTAATCAAGTATCAGCAGCACATGTCAAATGAAGTTTCTTATTTTAGAAACCAAGGCTTTAATTTCCTATTTTTCTAATTTTTTATTTATTTAATGTTTAGAAACCCACTTAAAATCTTCTATTGGAGGTGCTGCTTTTTTTCTTTCAATATTGGATCACAAATGGCTGGCCCATTAGCCAAATTCTTACAAATGCAAGCGGGGGACTCGATCCTAGGATGTGCAAATGCGTATACCTTTTGTGAATTTACCACCTGCCACTAGGCTAAATGCCACTGGCTGGAGGTGCTGCTTTTAGTTAGAAAAATTAATATTTGAAAATTTAATCTAGAAAATATTATAATATATATAAAATGAAAAAAATGAGAAATTGTCCAAAAACACCTGAATAATTAAGTATAGAATTCGGATACGATAGCGTAAGAAACAAATTTGTATAGATAATTTATTAATATTCTGAAAGATATGGTCATAGTGTGAATGTATCATGTTATATAAAGAGGTGAGTTAGAGAGTGATAAGTAAACACACAACAACATCATATAATCTTAAAGATCGAACATGGCAACTCAACAAGAGAAAATTTCATCAAATTCTTTCAAATGGTTTTCCACCAAAACCCTTAAGTTAAGCCTAAGTTTCCAAACCCGAAAAGGATCACCAAAATCCAATTCTTCATCAAGCATAAACTCCCCAAGGAGCAACACCGATGACAACAACACAAAGAGTCTTCACTCTTCCGACAAAGATCTTCTTCGAGTCTTTAGCCATTTTGACAGCAACGGTGACGGTAAGATCTCAGCCTTTGAGCTCAGACATTACTTTGGCTCTGTCGGTGAGTATATATCTCACGAGGCAGCTCAAGAGGCTATAAACGAAGTTGACACCGACGCAGATGGGTCTTTAGGATTCGAGGATTTCGTTGGGTTGATGAAAAGAAGAGATCTTGACGGTGAAAGTGACGGTAACGGAGAGTTAAAGACGGCGTTTGAGATGTTTGAAGTGGAGAAAGGTTCAGGATGTATAACGCCAAAGGGTTTGCAAATGATGCTTGCCAAGTTAGGAGAATCTAAATCATATGGAGAGTGTGAAGCAATGATTAAGTTTTACGATATTGATGGTAATGGAGTCCTTGATTTTCAAGAGTTCCGTCAAATGATGACGGTTTAATTTCATTTATTTACATTTCTAGTTGTTTTTTTACTTAATTAATTACCCTATCTATATATTATATGCCTGAAAAATGTTTATGGAGTGCATAAGTGTGAGTTTGTAGGTAGGGAATATATATGTATGAAGTGTTGAAATGTGGTGAAATTTGATTGCGATGGACTTATGAATGATGAATATTTAAGCTTGAATTATGTTTGTGAACTAATTAAAATGAACAAAACCAGAAATTATTCTATGTTTATTTGTGGGAACATATACTAATATATTCCATTAAAGTTGATGTATTTATTCTGACTTGGCCTCTGCTTAACATTCGCCATGTGTTCTTCGCTTTTCTTCTTTTTGTTTTGTTTTGGTCAAAAGTTTTTACGCAAAGCCATCTCTAATTTATTTTGTAACTATAATTATATTGAAGTGGGCCTTAGATATAAATATAAGTTGAAAAACAAGTTTGATTAAACTATTAAAGTGGGCTTTTTAGATGTAAATTGGGGCACTAGGCCCATCAGAAATCATAAATTCGGTTTACCGGTTGAATATTCATATACTTATTTCCTTTTCCTTTTTTTTTTTTTTTGTATTTTTTCGTTTAGTTTCGATAAGTTTAAGGCTTGTACTACGGAACACAAAGCTAAAAAGATTCCTATAACTAATAATTCAATCCAAATTGTAATCGTATTAGGATAAGCAAAACCGCCTACTCTGTCTCTATATATACACATATATTATTTACCAACAAGCAAACATAACAAAACTGCAAAAGTCAATACAGAACTGATCAAACTCTTTTCCATTGAGATTAGTAGTTTCCAAGTACGAGGAATAAGAGAATGGAGACTACAATATCAAACGTGGTATTCTCAAGCGTGTGGGATGAAGAAGGAAACCCGAAAAGAAAGTCCGACCTTTCAAAAGAAAATAAGTTTGGTTCTTATGCAATTAGCTTCTCTACCGAAAACAGTGAGTACAAACGAAGTCGTCGAATCTATCTCAAGAGCTACAAGCTACGCAAACCAGATAATCGTCAAGTTGCTATTTACAAGATCACCAAGTTGTTTTCTAATATCATGAGTAAATTTGCTTAGGATAATTTCATATTAATTATCCTGGTTTAATCTTCTTCTTGCTTTAGACAATTCTTCTTTCTCATGTATTTAGTTGTTACATATGGATTTATTTTCTTTTCTTAGGAATTTATTAGAGGATATATTTTATTGGATTTGAACGAATATTTGTAAAATCATATGTTATTTATCAAAAGCACTAATTTTAAAATCTTTACAAAACTTATGTATTAATGATTCACAATTTATAGTACAACATGATTATTTTGAATGGAATTTGCAAGTTCACTAAACTTTTCTCAAAAATTAGGTGAATTTACCGAACATGATTTACTAAAATATTTTTCTTATCTACTATATATTTATAAAACCATGTAATGCTATAATTGTTAACTGGATTATTCTAAGTACCATACTTAAAAATAAAAACATTAACAATGCATTTGATATGTGAAAGATTTTAGGCTATGTGTATGAAATTAATGTCATATGGACCAATGAGAAAAGAGTTTTACCTTTTTATTGATAAGTGAACAAATAGAGGGAGAGTAAAACCTTTTGTTTTATGCATATAATTGTTGAAATTTTGTATTACTTTCTCTATTCCAAAATATATAATGTTTTAGGAAAAAAAAGTTGTTCCAATTATTTGATATTTTGAACTTCCAAATCAATATTTATTATACTTTTAAATCTATTTTGACTATTTTTATTCTATAAATTGATTTCTAATTGGCTGAATATAAATTAAAAAATATTTTTAATTGAAAGAACAAATATTAAGTGACTTGTATTTTATGTAAAAACCATAAAGAAATCATACATTTTGGAATGAAGGGAATAGTATAAAGATGCTCTCTTTTTCCAACAGAATAAAGATGCTCATTTGATAATTAAATTATCAAGAAAGTGATTTACTCAAGTACTGCATAATTATAGGACACATAATTATAGGACAATGATTTAAATATTTTAGAATTATCCATAACGATTCAAATATTCTTATTTTTCTTAAATTTTCAATTTACCCTTTTGAGATGTGTAAACAAAAACGTAATAATGAAAATGTCATTAATAAATTGTGTCACATCAGCGCGTGACAACCACGTAGATCTGTCGCCACGTCAACATAAGCTCAACCAAACTCCACCAAAGTCAACTACACCATAATTCACCTTCACAAAGCACTGTCGAATAAAAACCATATTAACTTTCTGTAATTAGGAAGTTATTTTGATGGAGATAAAGCATTTGAGGATTTTTAAGTTTGGTAGATTTTAGTAGACTTAGGACCCTTTGTAGTAGAGTTTGGTGGAGTTATCGATGGTAATGTAGTAAAGCTTGGTAGAGTTATATGGTAGAGTTTGGTCGAACTCGTCCACTGTGTGGTAGAGTTTGGTAGACTTTTATTTGATAGTGTGGTAGAGATTGATAGATTTTTATTTGATAGTGTGGTAGAGTTTGGTGGAGTTAACGACAAAAGTGTAGTACAACTTGAGTTATATGGTATAGTTTGGTCGAGCTTGTCCATTGTGTGGTAGAGTGTGGTAGAGTTTTATTTGATAGTGTGGTAGAGTTTGGTGGAGTTAGCAACGCTAGTGCAGTAGAGTTTGGCAGCGTTATATGGTAGAGTGTGGTTGAGCTCGTCCACTGTGTGATAGAGTTTGGTAGAGTTTTATTAGATAGTGTGGTAGAGTTTAGTAGAGTTAGTTATTATGTATCCAAACACCATTGAAACACAAATCACCATTGTTGTTTTACCGCATTCCTTATCTTTGAGCTTCTTTTGCTTGCATTTAGATCTATGGATCAAATTGTTTTAATTTGTGGGAGTCGGAAATTCAACCAAAATTATTAGTTCTTCTAGTAGATACTTCTCATAGTTGTAAAATCATGGAATTGAATGAAAATGTGCATCATAATGAGTTTATGAGGATGGTGCATGAAGATTTCGGTCTAAATCAACATATCTACAAGGTAAAACTGAGTTACATATCAAATGAACTCATGCATGCACTATCACAAGATACACCTCATATCTTCGTGACCAACAAGAGGAAATTGCGTGGGTATGTGAAATAATTTTGAAAAGATTCAATTCGTCTTTGTGTGGAAACTTCAAGAAGATCTCATGTTCCTATGGAAGAAAGTGTAAGATTTAAGCCTAAATGGGAATCTTCCTTTGAAAAATTTGATTCAATGTCCGGTAGAGTTAATTCAACATGTGGTAGAGCTAGGCAGACTTTCAAACAAGAAAAAGAATATGTTGACTACGACAAGGAAGCATAAATAAGATTTGACAATGAGGATGCTTCTGTTTATCAATGGGAGCCTTCATGTTGCAACAATCCTCTTCAAGTACTTTTCGTCATCCCCCATAGTTGTAGAAAATAAACAAGAAAACAGTTAAATAATAAACTCTACCAAAGTCTGCAAAAAAAAACAAAGTCTACCACACTAGATCATAACTCTACCAAAGTCTGTCAAACTCCACCACACTATAAACTAGATTCACCAAACTCTACCACACTATAAACTAACTCTACCAAAGTAAACTACACTATAAGTAAATTTACCAAACTGTACCACACTATAAACTATATTTACCAAAGTCTACCACACTAGAACATAACCTACAATCCCATAAAATCTACCAACCTATACCATATTAGCAAACTAAGAATCGAGACAAACCCATAAATTCAACCAAAATCTAATACAAACTAGGAAATCGAGACTAAACCCATAAAATCTAAGCCCTAAAACTTGAAAGAAATTATTTACCTTGACCAATATGTCCCTTGAATCGGTCGATTTGTAAGTTTAGCACAAACCCTATAAAGATCAAAATGTTAGAGTTCTAATTCTATAAATCGAACATTGAGAGTTCCAAATCCCTAAACATGTGCTACATTACCTTCAATGCACAAGACCCAGTTGAGAAATTCGAAGAAGAAGTCGAGTTTTGAAGGAAAAAAATTTCAAAGAAGAAGTTTAATTGTGGAGTAGTTGAGTCATTAATTCATTTAAGTCATTAGTGTATAATTGTGGAGTAGTTGGGAAACTAATTCATTTAATTATGATAAAGCAAAAGAAATATGAATGAAAGTCCAAAACTTTATTTTAGATGTAAGAAATTATCTAAAACCTTTTACTAAATTACTGCAACAAAGATCATCGTTTTCCTTTAACTAGAAGATTTTGCTAGTTTGAAGAGTTTATATATATGTTTTTTCTCTTCATGTACTTTTGAGAGCGCAGAAACACAAAACTGACTCTTTTGCCCATAATTTTAGAGGAACAGCCAGTGAATCAATGATTGTAAACTCCTTTACCACTTGAGTGTCCTAAATGTTTGAATAAGATTTAAAGTATCTGCAATGGGGTTCCTCACAAGAATCTCTTATACAAATATAAAAGTAAAATAACATAAAATATTTTTTTATTGTAAAAGTCTCTCAACGTTCTTTAAACCTCACTTGTAACCTCTCAAATGAAAGATTCTTATATTTATTGAGAATCTCTTTTAATCAAATATTATTATGTAATATTTTATTTCTTTTTTATATGACATTCTTGTCACATATGGTTTTAAATTGACAATAAAATTACAAAAATAATCAAATATATGAATAGATAGAGAAAATTAAGGATAACCAAAGGTTTTAGATGACTCGAATAAATGCCTCAAACATGCTAAAACAAGTAATCAAGTTGGTTTTTCCCTAATTTAGTTAGATATCATGTGGTAAATTCGAATCTCACTCTATTCCAATTGAAAAACTTAGGCTTATAAATTGGATCTTGTCAATCTAATGATTGACTTATTGACAAAAAATAGTGTCATAGACATAATTAAAAACATTACTTCCTTGGAACCTCCAAAACCCAATAAAAAACGTGAAACATCAGTGATGCTACTATTTAAACCGTTTCCAACTTAGCGAAAAGGTCGAAACAATGTCCATACCAAGGCTTCTCTGAGTCTTACTGGATTGTATTGAAGCAACTGAAAGTTTTACACGAAAACTGATTTTTCCAGATCAATTGTCGATGAAATATGTAAAGATATTAAAAAATCTTATTGGTACAACTTACGTCATGTATGACTACAAGGATCATCAGATTCTGTTAGACTCCAATCAATGGCTCTTTCACCATAAAGAAAGTTCATGTCACCATCAGTAATGTACCGAAGATTATAAAACTGCAACAAAAGGATTTATTGGATACTTCTTCAAAACCAGAGCACGGGGAGTTGTCATTATATCCACATTAAAAGACAGATGCACAAATGTCTATGCGTTGGGTGAAACCTAGCCAATAAACAGATACAGTAATGATAATTGTCAACGGGAAAAATTGATAATTATACATTTATTGACAAACGAGAATGTGAATCATGAATCAATAAATGAAAAGGAATTTAAGAGAAATTACAATTACAACTTTTTTGTGTAAAACCTCTCATGAAAATCATGGAGCTTCCGTAATTGTAATTGTAATTGTTAGTTTCTCTATTTCGAAGGCACTTAGAGTGAGTTCACACGATTACGATTCCAAATTTGGATTAAAAAAGATTAAAAATATCAAAGGGAAAAATATCTAGTGAAAATGGTTGATTTAATCATGAGTTTAGGATTCAAATTTTTGTTGACTTTTTTGAAAAAAACCTTCAATTTTGTGTTGACTCGGCCAATTGAACATTTTGTCAATCTCAAATCAAAATTGACTCTGAAATTGAAAGCCAAATTGAATTTTGAAAGTTCCATTCACATCTTATCTTCGTTTTGAAGAACTCCTAAGTTTGATTTGCTCTTTTCTTTCAAGAATGAGTACAAATTCGTCATTTTAAAGTATCAACAACATTTTAAACCAACGAATTTGAGCTCATTCTTGAAAGGAAAGAGCAAA
>JAKUCM010005465.1:0-29393 GCA_023374145.1 Lepidium sativum | reverse complement strand
AAAATTAACAAGAGTTTCTTAACATATAACATACTTTTCAAAAATATGTTAACATATAAGTAAAAGATCACAAAATAAAAATAAAATTAAACTCTACATAAATAAATATAAGTCAACATTCACATAGTTAACTGTTACAAAAATTTTAAACATTTTTCTATGCTTATCATCTAACTATCGACCCATATTTTTTTTTTTTTTTTTTTTTTTTTTTTTTTTTTTTTTTTTTTTTTTAATATGGGTCGATAGTTAGATGATAAGCATAGAAAAATGTTTAAAATTTTTGTAACAGTTAACTATGTGAATGTTGACTTATATTTATTTATGTAGAGTTTAATTTTATTTTTATTTTGTGATCTTTTACTTATATGTTAACATATTTTTGAAAAGTATGTTATATGTTAAGAAACTCTTGTTAATTTTAGACTTTTTTTTTTTTTTTTTTTTTTTTTTTTTTTTTTTTTTTTTTAGAGAGAGAGAGAGTCTAAAATTAACAAGAGTTTCTTAACATATAACATACTTTTCAAAAATATGTTAACATATAAGTAAAAGATCACAAAATAAAAATAAAATTAAACTCTACATAAATAAATATAAGTCAACATTCACATAGTTAACTGTTACAAAAATTTTAAACATTTTTCTATGCTTATCATCTAACTATCGACCCATATTATATAATTATCATTTAACATCGTGATTAGCTGCTACAGATGTTCTATTAATTCACATAATTCACATAATTTCTCATGTTACTTGCATTAGCTGAGGAGAAAAAGTCAACTCGATCAAGACAATCATAAAATGCAGAATAGTTATTAATAAATGTGAGAGGGGTAGTTTCGTCCATCTAACAAATGTAGATGTCATATCCTTAATTTTGAAAAAACAATATGTCATTTACTTAATATATACATAAACCATTTGGTTATACAGCTAATTCACCAAATGGTATATGTATTTCACCTGTAGGTAACAGCCTGACACGTTATAATTATACAAAATTGTATTATGTATGTATAAAATAAGTTTAGCTTAAAACCAATCCAAACGATCACGAAAGTCCACATAAAATATTTGTTTATCCGATTCAACAATAAGTGTTGATTTGAAAACTTCAACAATATCCGATTATACATTTTTTTTTACTTTGATTTAAAATAATATGCTTTGTTGGCTAAGTCATGGTTGCAATTGTTTAATTAAAACAAGTTGGATGTTAATTATGTATATCACCACAAAAATGTATATTTATATTTCATTAAACATTATTTTAAATAAATACTAATAAATTTGTTCATTAAACATTATTTTGGTCTATATTGTAAGTTCGGTACTTTGATATAAATTAGACTATAGTTTATTGCGAATATTCTTATAAAAACGTTACCTGTTAATGATTAGGTAAAAATTTCCCTTACGGCATCTATAAAGTTCTTGAATCGCCAATGTTTGTTGACTTTAAATAACAGAAAACCGTTTCAATCTTACAATCACAAAAATTCAGACAGCCAAAACATGGAGATGTCCTTAAATCAAATCTCACCGCCGCTTCATGATGAATTCAAGAATCCTAGCAACCATAAATATCAGTGTCCGGTGTTCTTCTCCTGTCACCAAGTCCTTCCCTGGCTGTTCATCAGTTTCTGAAGAGACCAACTACGTTGTAATTTGATGACAAAGGTGAGGAACGAGGCAAATATCTCAGACATATCTTTGTAAGGATTAAGAGTCGAGGATTGGGCTTGACATCTTCTCTAACAGGTTAAGGCTAGCTAGTTTCTCGATTGAGCAACGAGGCAAAAATCTAAAAAAATTCTTGCTAAATCATAGCCACCAAAAAAGCTTTGAAAATCATCAAATAGTTACAAAAAAAAATCATCAAATAAACAAAATTGTAGCTATATGGTCATAGTTAGAAAAATCATGGCTATGGTTGTGATTATTTAATGACCTTTTGTAGTTATTTGATGACTTCTTATGGTTTTTTGTGTAATTGTAATTTAACCACAAATCTTTTTTATGCTGGATTGTGACTATAGAAATATTTTTACTAGTTATAATATGGTCTTAATTATAGGTATCCAGAATCAAAGTGGTGTATATGTATATGAACGAATTAGTAAAAAATAAGAAAATGTGCAGATGATGACAACCTAAAAGTCATTCCAATATTTTCTAAAGTGGATGCAAGTGACATTGGAAAACCGACTCATGAGAGTGAGTTTGGAAGAAACTTCTGAAGGCTCATGGAAACTTCTGATCAAAGATATCCATTATAAGAATGGAGATAAGCCTTGGAGCATCCCAACAAGACAGGTTTGTCTTTAAAAGATAAAAGGTACATTCAGTTTTCTTGCTTTTTATAGTTTCCTTAAAATATGTATCTATCGTCCAAATAGATATAGGTCATGTTTTTTTTGTTGCTAACATCAACCCTAATCAAAAATTATAGTTGCTGGTTTAATAGTTGACAAAAAAATCGTCGCAACTACTAAACTTTTCTTTCTATTATTGGCAAAAAAAAAATTAAAATTAACAAAACTAATAACATCGTAACAATAGCAAATGGTTTTTATTCTAGTGGCTGGCGGTAAATCCACATAAAACGCAGCTCATTTGTATAACCAGAGATCGAATCCGTCTGCCTACATTATGTAAGAATTTGGCTATTGGATCGGTAAGTTGTGGCCCAATATGATTTACCGTTGACAAAAAAAAAACATCATAACAATACACAATATTCGGAATAAACTAAAATAAAACAAAATCAGCATAAATACAATTACATTATATATTAAATTATTTGGTTAATTATTCTTATGAACTTCTTAATTATATTTTTAAACTATAATTTTCATTTATTTATTAGTATATATATATATTATGTATGGATATTTATACACAACTATACCAGATTCTGTTTAAATTATTTTTTTTATATTAGTTTATTTTTCATTTTTAGTAGTAGTATTGTTTGACTTTCATTTTAACACTGCTGGTGGGCTTTGTGGGCTTTTCCTGGGCCGCTACACACTAGACTTGGTCCATTACATTTCGGCTTATCTGTTCAGACTTCTAGCCTTTATCTCTAATAGTCACACGTAGAAAAACGTGAAAGAAAAATAAAATCTATACATCTTTAGTAAATCAAACAAAATGTAAAATGTTTCAAGTTAACAAATAATTTAATCTATTTGATCAAAATAAATTTAACTCTTATACATTAAAAATATTAAATTTTAAATAGAAAGCATAAAGAACTAGATTTGCCACTTAGCGTAACAACTTTGTTTTTTTGCCCCACACATAAATATATTAATCCACCTCATATATTGCTCATATTTGGCCCTTTGTTTTTTTTATGACCTATTAATTAATAGACAAAAAAGAGAGGAAGGCATAAAAAAAGAAGGTTCTCCTCTTCCATAATATACAACATCAAGCCCTCCTCTTCCATTTCCATATATTCCTCTCCGATTCCGCCTCCTCCATGTCTTCGTGTTTGTAGCATTTAGTTATCGCCAAAGCGTAAATAGTCTTTCTTCTCTTCATTTCACCATCTCTTCTTCACGATCTTAGATCGAATCTGCTCTTCATTTACTGGATTCCACGATAAATCTCTCTCTCTCTCTCTCTCTCTACTCTTCTTCTTCACCAGAAAATTCATCTACGATCTTGAGAAAGTTTCGAAGAAGCCAAAGTTCTCCGTAAGTCTCATCGATTTCCATTGATGTTCTCTTCAATGTTTATATTTTATCATTGCTTCTAGTAAGTTGAATTTACAATCTAGGGTTTTATTGAATCGATTTCAGATGATATATTAAACTTTATCCAAAGTAAGCAATATTCTCTTTCAAGTGACCAAAAAACAAATAGTAATATACTCTTACATATGAACTGAGGTTAAAAGCATGTCTTATTTTGAATAATATGTTTTAAATACAGAATTAAATGTTTTAAGGCCATTTTTATAAATATATTATGTAATTTAGTTTATATTGATTAAATGTGTTTAGATAGATCATAGACATATTTATGCTATAGCTCGAGGAATAAAAATCAATGCGCTGATCGTTTATCCAAGCATTCTTTCCCAAATGTTATCTGGAAATTATTTGATTCTTCCCCGTATTTCTTATATGCTTTTGTAACGAACGATTCATTTCAATGATAAAATCACGATTTGCCGGAAAAAAATAAAAGAAACATCTTTTGATGTTTATTAGGTTATAGTATTTATAATACATGTTAGAATATGATTGATAACCAATAGAGATCATTATAACCTAATATATATAAGTTAAAAATCATTCAATTCATTATCAATTGATTTTGAGTTGGAAACCGTAATTTAAAATGGCATCAGGTATGCATGATGACATATGTTTATTGTGGGTAATTTGAGATGATAGGTGAGGAAGATGTTAGAATGCGATTAATATCCCACATTGACATAAAATTCGTAATTTAGTGACTGTAAATTAGTGTAATATCTTTCTTATTTAACGCCAATTAGTGTAATATCTTTAAGATGATCTATTGTTTTTTGTTTTCTTTTTATGTTAAAGAGATGTACGTATACGTTCCATTAATGGTGTTGGTCCTATTAATTTTAGCTATATAATTTGGTGCATCGTGTTGTCTCCACATTTTTATTTATTTATTATTTTTATTTTTGGAATGAATTTCAGGAAAAGAAGAAACGATTAGTACCTGCATTTTCTCACCAAATAAACGAAAACCTAAGACATATATGGCAACGACTCGTCAAACCAAATCAGTCCGGCGCTTCATGAAGCTGAAAAACCATCCTAAGTTCACAGGCTGCATTGCAATTATAATCGTAATTTTGTGCATCTTAGTTCCATATGTGAAGACAAAACCCCTCGGCTCTCCGCCAAAGAACCATCAAGTGTTCATCAATTTTCGAGGAGCTGAACTGCGTTACAATTTTATTAGTCACCTTACTAATGCTTTCAAGAATGAGGGGATCCAATTCTTCATAGACAATGATATGCAACCAGGAAAAGATCTCAAAAATCTCTTTGTAAAGATTGAAGAGTCGAGGATAGCTCTTGCAATTTTCTCTCCAAGGTGAGTCTTACTTACTCAAGTAATCAATGAATCCTCCAACAAAACAAAAAAGAGTAAAAATCCAAAGAATCATAATGGTTGTCTTATATATAGGTATACTGAAAGTCGATGGTGTATGAACGAACTTCAACATATATATAGACGCTCAAAAGAAGGATCACTGTACGTCATTCCAATATATTTTAAGGTGGACCCAAGCCATGTTAAGAAACCTACACGTAAGAGTGAGTTTGGTAAAAACTTCTGGTGGCTTGTGGAAGTTTCTGATCGCAGAGCTCCGATTCAGGAATGGAGAGAAGCCTTAGAATGTATCTCAAACAAGTTGGGTCTAACTTTAGCAGAGAAGAGGTATATATGCCACGAACACTCAATCTTTTTCTCTTACTTTTTAAGTTCTTTTACTCTCTCATTATATCTGGTGGAAAAGTTTTCCTTGAAAATATAAATGAAGTATCTTTGATATATATATATATATACACTACTTTTGGTAGCTCTGAAGCTGATTTTATCAAAGTGATTGTCGAGGCGGTGAAGAGAGCTAACAAAGAACTTTGTCTCGAGGAAGAAAAAAACCGTAGTCTGATTAGAGCTTTGCAATTCCTCAGATGAAATGTTCTCCAAGTGGTGAATTGATTTCAACTTTAGTCTATACGCCTTTCAAGAGCTTGCTTAGGTACGTGTAAACAATTCCAACGAGTTATTCATAGGTTATGGTTTGGTCGGTTGTTGCTTGCTGGGTTAGGTGTTGTGGTTATTCTCTCATGTTTTGAGGCTTGGAGATCGTCTTAGGGTGTTGATGTTGCTTGTTGTTGGGTTGATGCCTGCCACTGCCGGTGGTGCTTATTCTCAGCTCAGCCTCCATTATGCCTTGTGCCATCTTCAGCAATATGTGATCATCTCCACTTCACTAATTCGTTCTGTCTCCTATGTCAAGGTTTAGCCTACTTTGAACTATATCCTTTCTCCAAGTGTTTAGTTTTTTTTTTGTCTTTCTCCAAGTGGTTATGGTTTGGTCGGTTTTTGTCTTCGATATAATTTTTTCAAAAATAATCCTTGTGATCCTGTTGTATCCAGTGTTTTAAAAAATTGGACTGGACCGGCCGGTCCGACCAGTTTAACTGGGACTAGTGACTAACACCAGTTCGGGTAAAAGGCAAACTCGGATTTGCATGAAACCGGTAAGATTAAAAAAGAACTTGATAAAACCAGTAACCCGGGTAGGTTCTAAAACCCGGTTCTTAAAACATTCTTTCAAATTTTTAAATCTTATAACTCAATTGATTATGAATCAATTGATAAAACTGAGTTTTGGGGTTATGGAACAACCTAAAGATGCTAAACTAAATTATAATGAACTTGAGAAAGAATTCTCAAGAGACGATTCAAACTCTGAGACCTTTAAAACTATTTAATAGTTTTTTCTGTTTATCATTTCTTTTCTACAATATTTTTATATTATAAATTATCTTTTGAATATATGCATTGATATGTATAATTTTTTTATATATTTTGCTTCAGTTGGCCAAAGTAAAAAAATCACAAGGACTCAAGAAAACGAGATAGATACTATCAAATAGGACGAAGCTAATACTTTTGTATTAATAAAATATTTTCGAATGTGTCTAACTATTATTCTTTTTTATTTATCAACAACAATATTATATAAAGTGCAAAAATGCACAAATCGAGTTTTTTACATTCAAGTATAGCATGTTTGTCTTACAAATCTGTCGAAAGAATCAACCATATCTAACTATTATTCTTAGTCATTTATTATTAATACTATATTTGTATCCATGCTACACTGCTGGACTATTTTATTAATAATTTTCAGTTAATGGTGAGTATAAAATGTTTTTACCATTGAAAAATAGTAGGTAAAAGTAACATTGATCTTTTTACCACTACAATACTCCATTGAACCAATCCATTATTAGCAACTTTCTTGATATGCCAATTTCTACCTCTTAAATATCTCAAAACCACAACATAATAGTTTCTCTAGCAATGGTCCTAATCAACAACTTCCTTAGTTCTTCCATCTAAAATTCAATTAACAACAAAATGGAAGTCTTTCACAGATCTAGTTAGTAATTCAATCTCTAAAACACACAATGATTGGAGATTACTTTTACTTGCTATACTCCGATAAGAACATGTAAAATATAAATATAATACTTTGTGATAAAAAATATGATATAAGAGGTATGTAAGCAAAAATCATTGGTCTTTTCTTTTTCTACTTTAATATTATCCTACAACTTCAACTTATACTTTTTCTATCTCTTTTAACTCTAGCAACACTTCCTACCTCAAAGAACCAAGAATCCATAAGCACATTATCACATATGACACCTCCAAGAACAAATAAATTTAGGCATACTCTTTGCCAACTCCTTTAACATTACCTCCATTGCATATCGGATGGAGCAAGTTTTAACTTGTTTTCCATCAGGTAGATATGAGTTTCCATAATCTTGAAATAGAGGACAAGTTTTATTTAAGTAAGAGAATGCAAAACAATTCGAAACTAATACCAATATCCACCAACACTAAATAACGATATCTTTTGGGTTTAATCTAAATTTGTGCCATTGATTATCAAAGAAGTCAAAACTTGCTCCCTTGCAGTCTCTTCACATATATGAAGGCTCATGCACTTTGTAGAAACCTAGGGAACAATAGAGATCAGTAAACTTCACGAAAAAGAAATATTGTTTGATTTAGTTATATAAATAGAGATTTTAAGATAAATAATTATCTCACAACCCACATGAACCAAATTTTGAAGAGAAAAGTCATCTTCTGTAGAAACTTCCAAAATTTGGTCGGAGAAGTGTTTATAGGATTAGGAGCTTCTGTAAGAAGGATAGTTAGTGGCAAAAGCATCATCTTCTTGTTTTCAAACATGTGAGAGTGAACATGATGTTGCCTTGTTCTAGATGTCGTCGAACCGTGTACACCTTCTTGAGCCTTCTACAACACACGATCTATAGAATTAAAAGATAAGCTCTGATTAATTTTTCATCAAAGAGGATTTTCTTTCGTCATACTTTGCTGAGAATGGTAGGGGTTCTCCTTCTAAATATATCAAAATAGGGTTTAACTTTTAGGAGAGAAAAAGGAGAAGAAGAAGATGATGTGGGAACTAATATGAATGATGAATATGCATTTGTATTTGACATTTGTTCCTTCAAAACCAAAATCAAATCGAAAAGAGAGAAGTTAAAAGAGTAAAAATAGAACATGCTCAACTTGTTACACTTAAGGTTGGGGTTTAGATCGACAATTTTCATGGTAACACTGTCACCAGTCTCCATTTTGTGAGAGAACTGGACTTTGGTGTAGGAGAAACAAAAGAGTCATTACCTTTTATCTTAAGAAAAGAGGGAAACAGAATGGTCACGAATGTTGAAAGCAAAATGTTGAGATTGAAGAAGTGGAAACATGTGATGAGTTGGATTGATCAAGCAATTTGATTGGTTTTTTTTTTGATGAAGTGTCGTACTGAGACAATCCTACTTTTATATATATAATTATTTAATATCAGAAAGAAAGAAAAAACTCGGTTCAACCAGTCAAATCGGTCTGACCAGCTATCCGACAATGTTAGTAAGTCGGTGTACAGTCCAGTTTTTAGAACATTAATGGTACCACTCAATCAACTTGACATTTCCAAATCTATTAATTTCCTTTTTGAAAAATATTCACAGCTAAAATATATATTCTAGTTACTACATTTTTGATAATAATTTGATATGATACAATATTTGACCGAAGAAGTAATAATAATAAAAGTTAGTTTGGTTATAGGATAAATATAGTAAAAAAAAGTCCAGCCACTAACAACTGTCCACATGAGCCCCACACAATGGTTCCATAAGAAAGGTATCTTGCTTTTTGTTCTTTTGCTTTAGATATCATAATTCAATGATTGCTTCCGTATGTTTGAATCAGCGTCTAGATTCCGAATATTCTGCCAACTAAATTCACTTTGTCGGCTGTACGAATTACGTTACTTGATTAAGACAAGACAACATGGACACGTGCAACCAATTTTTCTTATATTTCTATTTTTTTATCAACGGACAGATTATATCGTGTCACAACTGACCGACCCAATAGCCAAATTCCTATATAATGTAAATAGAAAGACTCGATCCAAAATTATATAAATGTACTACCTTAAATAGACTTACCACCTGCCACTATGCTAAATGTCATTTGTCATTTCTAATTTCTATTGAAGATATGATAATTGTTTAGCTATAAAAAAATTCTATAAGATTTTAATCTTGTAAATTTCATAAAGTTGAATTTTAAGTTTTTGTTAGTACATAATCAAAAATATTTCCAAAAAAAAAGAATTAAATATCCAAAAAAGGAAAAATACAAAATAAATGAAAAGTATGATTGGATTATTTGCTCTTTAGAGCAAAAAACAATTCTCAATCAAGGCATTAATATTACCCCCAACAAAATAATCTGCTCCATGGCTAATGACTTTTTTTCTTGCCTAATTGATTATTAAACTCACAAACATATGGTTTCAAAACTATTGGGCCTTATTTGATTTGTGACAGCCCAAATCTTAAACAGCAAATCGAGAGACCAGGAAACAAGTGATACAAACCTCACCCAAACCTGCTCAGAAAAACTGAAATGTAACCTGTACAAGATTCTTATAATGTATTAATAAATAAAATGTAATTTTATAAGGTTAAAAATTATAGTACATATAATAAAAGTTGCAAGAGAAACAATGAAAATAGTATTAATGAAGTTAGTTTTAAACACACCAGGTATTTTTGTACCAGCTTCCGTTTGACTGAAATATGTTCACGCAAGTCATTTTCTTATTTACATATCAAGTTTGATTCATCTGATGATTACAAGAGTTGATTACAACAACATATTTGCACCAGTAGTTAAACATGTTTCAATTTGGATTATATCGTCTTCAGTCACTAATTGGGACATGAAACTAGAATATATGGATGTAAAAACTTTTTACATGAAACTCTACAAGAAGAAATCTACATGAATCAACCAGAATGCTATGAGATAAAAGGCAAAGAAGACAAAGTATGTTTACTCAAGAAATCCTTATACCGTCTAAAGTAGTCACCAAGAGAATGAAATGCAAAGTTTAATGATTTCATGACTAAACAACAGTTTCAGAAGAGTGAGTATGATCCATGTGTGTATTACAAAAGAAAAATAGTTGATGACATGATCTATCTTCTCCTATACGTAGATGATATGCTCATTGCATCAACACAGAAAGGACAAATTGCAACTCTAAAGCAATTATAGAGCAAGCAATTTGAGATGAAATACCTAGGACCAACCAGAAAGATCCTAGGCATGAATATTTTCAGAGACAAAAAACATAGCACGATTAAATTGTCACAAGAAAGTTACATCAAGCATATTATAACACTTTCAACATGAGTGATAGCAGATCAGTTTTTACATCACTCGGGTCTCAGTTCAAACTAAAGAGTATTACAACAGAGAGGATGAAACAGATTGAAAAAGTTTTTTGTGGCAGAAAGTAAGCGAAAACATTGAAACACACAAAAAATCGTTTACTTTGCACAAACAGAATTGCCTCAAATCATTTTAATGCTTATAGTCTCAAATCTCTATCTATTTCATATTAGTTGTAATTTTTTTAAAAAAAATCATTTTTTAAAATTACTTATTATTCCCATTTTCCAATCTAACTAGATTTATATAAAATTTTCACATACAACTTTACTATGAATTTTATATAATAATAATAGATGTTGTAGCTAAAACAGTAAATTTTGTTTTTTGTGAAGTTAATATAGTAATTTACAAAAAAGTATTAATCTACGTAAAATAATTTAGAACAACAAATAAAATAAAACGGAAAAAGTAATATTTTAATAAGGGAGTGAACTAGATTGATTAGTGGATAGATGTCATGTCATCATCTACTCATAATAAATGAAGGAAAACAATCTCTGTAAAATTACACTTCAATCTACGTAGTTGTATCGTTCCAATTTATCGGACGTCTCGAAAAGACTCGCACTTCAATTTTTATGACTAATTTTTTTATAATTGAATCAATAAATTCTAATTCATAACCTAAAACTCATTTTTTTAGTTTTTAGTCTATTATAAAGTAATAAGAAAGATTCAAAATTTTAGATCATTTTAATTACAGATTGAGAAAAATTCGACATTCGTAACTATTTAAAATTTGGATTTGATCATTAATGTTTAGGAAGATGTAATCTTGATGGATTATATGATTGAGGATTTGAAGTACTCAACCACTCAATAATGAAGAGTAGAACATACTGACTCATAAACTGTGAATTTTGATAATCTTAATAAAGATAGATTTTGTACATGCCTTAGAGATAGAGATGTCTCTAGATTTCTTAATCCAATAACATGCATATGTTTTTGACAAATAAAATATATATATTTTTGGTTATTAAAATAAAAATTAACATGAATATGTATTACTTACATACAAAATAGAAAAAGGAAAAGTTGTATTGGAATTTGGATTTTCAATCATTATTACACGGATGCAATCATTATAGTAAATATAAAATTAAGTCTTAATCACTCAAGTCAATTACATATCAAGTTTGATTTCGTCTTATGATTACAAGAGTAGAATTTTATATTTATTTTATATATTACTTAATCTCTTTAGTAAGCTAGATTCGTAGTAAATATAAAATATTTTTATTTTTAAAAAGGCTATCCATTTTATCTATATATACAGACGGAGGGGATGGATAGGAGTAATTTTTTTTTTTCAATATTGGGCCACAAATGGCTGGCCTATTAGCAAGTTCTTGCAAATGCAAACGGGGGACTCGATCCCAAGTGTGCATGTCTCTTGTGGACTTACCACGTGCCACTAGACTAAATGTCACTTGCATAAGAGTAGTTACTTTAGTTATCGAAAATAAATACTCAGATCTCTTCTGATCAAATCAGGCCAGAGCTTTATGATCCCAAAAGTCTATGCAGATAAAAATTCTAGCCGTCAATCGCAGCATCTTCAAGCTAAGTCTGGTCGTTTGTTCAGTGGCCATCAAACGAACTCGAATCTGTCGATGATGCTCACCGTAGGCGAACCACAAAAGAGCAGGACCAGAGTTTCTAGTATATTCGCAACATATCAGTCCTTCCAAGTGTTCATACAAGTATACTTGGCTAATTTTGCTTACTTAATAATGTATGTTAACTAACAATTAAATTGTTAGTTATATTTGTAGACTCTATCGCTACAAAAAAAGCTATTGATAGCACTTATCGTGAGCTTACAATGTACTTATTTTTTGTAGTGTGTTTTATGCACTATTGTGATTTTGTTTAATGATATATAATCATCAGTTGATGGAAGAAAGTTGATGTTAGATTATATGTAGTTTTATGTTAAGAGTCATAAATAAAAGATTACAACCTTTCCTTATAAGTTTATAATATGTGTTAAGAGTTTCTAACTTTCGGTAAAAGTAGTAATTGATTGAATTGTTTGTGTAGTTTGTTTATAAGAGTACACAAAAAGAAGAAGAGATGAATTATAAGGATAAAGAGACACAAATCTTCTGTTTGAAGTCTATATGAAGACAATTTTTTCCATCAATAAAGAAATAGAGAAATTATAAGGAATGAAAATAAATAACCATCTAATTAGCTTTCTAAGAAAAAATATACATATTTAAGGTAAAGAGCTAATTGTGTTTTTAATTTTAGTAAATCATAGTTGGTTAGATTGTGAAATTAATTTCTTCATTTTCTCTTGAGATTTCTTAGTCTATTGTAGTCTCTTTCAAATCAAATTCTAACAAGGTATAGTACTTTTGGCATCCCTGAAGCTGATTTCATTGAGTACATTGTCAAAGCGGTGCAGAGAGAGAAAGCTATGATAATTATATCAAAATATGATTTCACTTTATCATATTTTGGAATCATATCCTTTTCCCGAACTTTTTGTTCTTCTTTTCAATAATAATGATCAACGTCATTGAAGTTGTGTAAGACTGCAAATGTGATATATGTAATGTCTACTTGTGATTTTACATAGATTTTATTGTTTCAATCGAAATAATTACATGCTGAGAATGAGAAAAGTACATGCCAAAATTAGAATGAAAAGACCATTTAAAGTCTCCTATTTTTTTAGGAATTTTACATCTACTATTAAAAATACAATTCAGATTCACCTTATCAAGAATAATAACATTCATAAGCTTTCTAAAACGTTTGTGTGATTGAATTTTAGAGGAGTCCAATCACATCACTGAAGTAATTTAGGAGCTTTGAATCCTAAAGTTAGAAGAAAACTCTTATCAGTTGTCAATTTTAAAGAAATATTTCGTGTAGATCCCGTGGATTCAGACCAATATTTTCCCAGATCCAAGTAGATATCACTTTATCGAAAAGATCTAGGTTTTGTTTACTTAGAAAAGATCTAGGTTTTGTTTTGTTCAGATTTTAGAGCGAATTACATTTTACTTGGACTACTTAGAGGTCACTTCAGGAGAAAATTGTGCAAGGACAGCTAGAGCCGTCGATTGCACCACAAAAAGTAAAACTTAGCCACTACAGCTGTTAGTTTTTGACAAGAATCAGCCATTGCGAAAATTCAGGAAACCCTCATCCATTTTTAGATCTTTTTGTTTTATGTGTGTGAAGTAACAAATTTAAGAGCTAGTTACCTTCCAAACCATTCCCATTTGCTTTCCATTCCCATTTACACAGCAGCTGCGGTGTTGAATCAGAGCTTATGCATAACCAATGTGAAATATATTTCATTCATATATAAAAACTATACGGTTGCTTACAATCAGGATTCCTTTAAGACTCGGGAACTTATAACAAATAAATTAGATTTACAAAGAGAATATTCTATATTCTTATACAATGCATCATGACATCCCAAGAGTGGAACAAAATAGGTTGTAAGTTTAACCTTCGTATAGCTAAAGCCCAAAGAGATTCAGCGAACTCACATCTAAGAAAGAGGTGATTCCTTGTCTGCAACTTTAGCAGTACGAACAACACCTACTTGACTAGGTCCAATTATCAAACCAGAAGCTTCCCAACTTTCCGTTAGCCACCTTAGCATGAGTAAGACCCATAAGGTGAGGCCTTAACCTGAGAAGAGACTTCCAGACCCACGAGGCTATAGATTTTTCCTCAGCTTTGTAGGATCCAAGCGACCCATAACGATCCAAATGGTGATCTTGCATCGGTTATCTCATTCAATATTTAAATATCATCAAGAAACTCAATACTCTAATGTATGCTTAGATGAAAACTGAGTCGCAAAAGAATATGTTTCCAAATGGTGATTTTTATTATCTTTCATAACTGTAATTTAGCTAAATTTTTTCGTGGCTAAATCGTAGTTATAAAGAATGAATTTACGAATTCTTTTTACATTAGTATATGCATTGATGCGACTAGGTTTCTTTTATTTTATTAGAAAGGAATGACTTATCCTCATATTAAGCCACATGTTATCATTCAGCTAAGACCAAAGTATATATGGTTTAATCTTATAAAAATTTCAAATTTATATTTAAGAAGGTAAGCATTACATTATGTTACATTCTTTATTCAACGACTTTTCTTTTGCTTTATTGATTATAACTCACAAAGATGTTTGATTTAAAGCTTCTCATTCTATGTCACTATAAAAAAACATATTATATTGTAACAAAAAAATGTGTCTAACATAATTACAATTAAAAATATATTAATTATTAATAGATTAAATATTTGGTCATTAAATAATCAAAATATTTTAAGTATATTATCAAAAACAGTTGTTTGATTAATTTTTGATCAAAATTGAATGGTCAAAATTGTTGATTGAAAATTTATGTTGGTCAAAATTAATCAAAAACATTATTTTTGACCAATTTATGATTATAATCAGGGTCTAAATTTAGTGTTTTTCTAATATATTTGTATTAATCTCGTGGCTACCTATTATCTCGTTGTTAATTCATTCAAACACCTACATAATCGTAAAACTTATGGACCAAGCAAATCTTCAAGTTGTCTCACTTTACTAATACGTGTGTGAACATAGAGAGTGTGATCCACTACAAAGAAGTTGTTCCAATTAACAATTAAATGAGAATGAGAATTATCATATACATACTTAAATAGGTTAGGACTTTCTTTTGATAAAATAATATGTTAAGACTTATTGCTATATATGTAATGTAATTTCCGAAGTTATTAAGTAATACAAAATAATTGTTATAATTAAGCAGAGCATAACATACAAGGGAAATGTATTTTTAGTTAAATAATTAAATATTCACTTCTACAATTTTTATTATCCGAATTTAGCTCTAAAAAATTGTGTTGTCCAGCCTTGTATTTTAAGGATTTAGAAAATATTTAGATTAAAAATTAGATTTTATTATTTGAAGAGTTTAAAAAAGACATAACATGTGCGGAGAATTGTTTATGTTACTTTAAGGACATCCGACAAAAAGCAAATCTTTATCAAACATCAATGTGTTTTTTTTCAACAATTCTTATTCTGCTGAAGGAAATGCTCATTCAGACTAGACATAATATTTTAGTGATTGCAACTGTACCATAATATGTCGTTTTCTTATAGTATTTGTTTTTGTTTTATTCATATTATTTATTTACTAATTATTTAGATATATATGACCCCAATAACTATTTATATGTCCACGTTCCAATGACCATGGATTTCTTTTCTTGACTAAATATAAACGTTATCATATAACATTATTATATCTTTTTCCTTTCAAAAAATAAACTTTTACAAGAGATTCGCTCGAATGATAGCCATAGTTTGTCTAGGTTTCAATCGATTACATATACTACTACCATTATTATCCTGTGATCCATTGAAGATGTTTTATTAATTCGACATATTGTGAAATTTCAATATGAAAATTTACGTTGGCTTACGTTTTAGCCTTTTAGATCAAAGTTTATTTTTGCTTTTAGATCAAAGTTTTAATTGCGTGTTTCAGTATTTTATATCTTTATTCTGCAAAACCGTTTTAGTACATAATTCACACGAATTGATCAATATATGATCCATCAATTCTCTTCTATTGCTTTCTGTCAATTGACTCAAATGACTTATAAAATTCTTGGGTCAGAGTCCACACGTTTTTCTGGGTCCACCAGCTACTAGATGGAAGAAGTTTAGTTTAATACTTTCATATAGAATATTTGATTAAAATTGACAAAATTATATATTTAATTTATTTTAACTACTTTAATTATTAACAAGAGAAAAAATAAAATAAAATTATAAGGACCCGCCGCAAGTGAAAATGGTATTACCTTAGCTACAATGTCGATCTTGTGTTTTTTGTCACTTAACGACCAAAATACATTCAATCTGTATGTCTAATGAAATTTAAAAAAAAATCTTTTTTGTAGTCTATTTTTTTACATGTTCTATGAAGTATAAAATATATATTTTACCATTTTTTTATTATTGAAATTTAAAATTTATTGATCAACAGAAAAATAGTTTATATACACTAAGGGCAAAACATACAAAAACCTGCCAAAGAATAAAAAAATTAACTCTGTTTAATCTCAAACTACCTACAAAACAATATCTCTAATTTGTGAGAGAATACAATCCAAACATCCAAAGTAGAAAATGAGAGGAAAGAGAGAGTGTTATACCAATCAGGAGAAATCACATGAGAGAGAAGCCCAGCACAAAGATTCATCCATATCGTAAAGTTGAAGAGATAACCAAAAAAGAGAAGATCTATTATGGTTTTTTTTTGTCAACGTCAAGATATTATAAATTACGGAATATGGTTTGAGTACAAAGAATTCAAAGCAGTCTCACGAACATAACGAACGAGAGAATCTGCCTTATGATTCAATTGTCGTGGAATAACATAAAGGGAGAACATGGAAAACAAAGAACTTAGCCTAATAAATTCCTCGTGATAGGGGATAAAAGTTGGCCACTCCTTGGGATAATTAAGAATCTTCAGAACCGTCTCGCAATCTATAAGTACTTCCACCTCCGTAATGTTAAACTCCAGTAGAGATTTCATCGCCCAAAGAACTGCTTCTATCTCTCAGTGAAAGGCAGAGTGGCTCCGGTGAACTCTGCGTGCCCCCGTAATTGCACCTTCCACCGAGTCTGGGAAACAGAACCAACTTAAACCGGTTTTACAGTCTGTATTTTTCTAGGAAGCGTCCACAAAACATTTATAGCCCGTGAAACTGTGATTAGATGTGGAAAGGTAAACGAAGGGAGACTTTGTTAGGGGATGATATTCTTTGTTTATCGAATTAGTACCCTTAACCTTACTCCTTGCCGAGGACCATTCCTTATAGTCCACTTTGGCTTGTGAAGTTATATTAAGGGGGTTAGAATCCCCATTTGAGAAACAATGTTCGTTTATCGCTTTCCAAATATGCTAAATCAACCATGGATATATCTTAGTATCTTCATTAACTGGTATCCGCCACATCAGTTAATCAAGATTATGCCAGATGGAATTGGCTGGGAATATTGATGGTGCATATGGGTTTGTTGATAGAGCCCAAGTTTGGAATGTTGGGGGACATTCGAAAATGGCGTGATTTATAGTTTCTGACTCTGTTCCACACCGAGTACATTGTGTGTCACAATTAATACTTCTAATAGTTAAATTATGTTTAACTGCCACACACCCTGTAAGAGTTTGCCATATGAAATGTTTTATTTTAGACGGACACTCCAGTTTCCATATCTTAGCTATAAGACCTTGAAAATCTGGCACAATACGTCTATTATTTGTAATACTATAATGCTCTTCAATTTGGTAACCTGACTTAACTGAATATCTCCCCGTCCTATTAAAAAACCAACCCCAATAATCTCATTTTGTTACTCGGGGAATAGGAAGACCTAATATCAGTTGAGACTCCACCGGATTAAAATATTGCTTTACCAGGATTTCCTTCCAAGTACGTGTTCTATTATCAATAAGTTGGTCCACAGTCATGTCTGGGAATAAAGGTTGATATATAGCTGTAGACGGGCGAGGTGTGGTATCTGGGATCCAAGGATCCTTCCAAATTCTGATGGATTTTCCATCCCCAATCCACTTAATAATCCCTTTGGAAAGTAAGGGTTTGGCTGAAATAATGCTTCTCCGTCTGTATGATGGAGTTGCAATTGTTTTTGCCACTAAGGGGCACTTATGGTAATATCGTCCTTGCATCACTTTCGCAAAAAGGGAGTCAGGACATTCAATTAATCTCCATAGTTGTTTTGCTAGGAGTGCCGTATTAAAATCTTCCAAGATGCGAAAACTTAATCCTCCTTCGGATTTTGGTAGGCATAGTTTGTGCCATTTCTTCCAGTGGATTCCTTTTGAATTCTGGTTATTCGACCACCAAAAATTGGCTATAGATGAGTTTAGCTTTTGAATCATACCTTTTGGCAATCGATAGCAAGACATTACAGTCGTGCCGTTAGTACCGATTTTATCAGTATCTTCTTTCCCCCTTTGGATAGGAATTTGGCCGACCAACTATTTACTCTCTCTTGGAGTTTTTCGTTAACAAAGACAAAAAATTTTGTTTTTACTCTGCCCATATTTCCTAAGTATGAACTCATTCCTCCTATTTTGGAGATCCCTAGAATCTGGTGGATTTCAATCTTAGATGTGTTCGGGACAGCGTCTCCAAATTGTATAGATGACTTGGCGAAATTAGTTTATTGCCCCGAAATCGTCTCATATTCTTTTAAAATACGGAGGATCTTCGAGGTTTCATCGATAGAAGACTTACAAAAAACAAAGTGTCGTCCGCAAAAAGTAGATGAGACACCTTTGGGCTAGCCCGATCAATTGATATACCCGTAATTTGTTCATTTAGCTCGTTTTGTCTCATTTTAGAAATAAGAACCTCCATGCACAAAATAAACAGGTAAGGTGATAAAGGGTCTCCCTGTCGGAGTCCCCGACTTGGCATTATTCTGCCTTTGGGAGTTCCATTCAAAATTACAGAGTATTCCACACTCGTGATACAATACATTATGCATTTTATCGAGTTCTCAGCTAAACCAAATTTCTGTAAAAGAGCTTCAATAAACTTCCATTCACCTCTATCATAAACTTTACTCATATCTGTTTTTACTACCATGAATTGACCTTTAATAGCCTTATTAGTACGGAGAGCATCTCCTGAGCAATTAAAATATTATCCGAAATGAGGCGACCAATCATAAAAGCTGATTGCGTCTCACTGACCAGTTTGGGTAGAACATTATTTAATCTTAAACATAAGATTTTTGAAATTATCTTATACTCCACGTTGCATAGGCTAATAGGACGAAAATCTACCATTTTAGTTAATCGAGTGACTTTTGGGATGAGACAAATGATTTGTTTTCTTTTAACTCCTTCTCAAAACTGCCCTGACATAAAAAAAATTATTGATAAACTAGTTAGCTTATGGTTAATGCAGCCAAACTAGTTAGCTTTTTATATAATAAACCCTTTTTACTAGGAGATGTATATTCAATTCAAAACATTCTTGGATTCTACAGTTACCAATTTACATTTACAATAATTTTACCTCACTACAACTAATATCTTTTAAAAAATTGATTAAAAATAAATTAATAGAAAATAATTGATCAGTTTGGATTAATTTGTATATTATTTATCATTTATATTAGGTCTGGTATTCCAGTGTTCGTTCAGATTTTGGTTTGGTCTTTTAGTTTTTAAAATTTTTGGTTATGCCAACTTAAAATTCATTTGGGTTTTTTTTATGTCGGATATTGTTAGGTATATATTGGGTTGGTTTTAGTAATTTTCATAAACTAATCTTTAAATTCCTATTAAATTCAGCATTACCATTTGAATATTTACTTGTCCCGCCATAACTCATAAAAACAAATTTCACCATACAACTTCGCATTCAACTGTTACTATTTTTACGAAGAGACATGTTGATTTGATATTATACATAATTACATTTGTAATTTTTTTTAAAATAAAAGTTCTTCATTATGTAACTTTATAACACGGGACAATTAACACAACACCTTTGTTTAATTTTTCGTTAATAACAATTAAGAGCAACACATCAAAGCATTTTCTCACTAAAAACAAGCTTCAAGTCTCAGTCTCTGAGACCGCGGAGATGGCTTCTGCTCTTTTAATCAAATCTGGCCGCAACTTACTGACGCCGAAGATCCTAACAACTACAAACTCTAGTCGTCAAGATCTGTTGGTGAAGTCCACCGAAGGCTACACGCAAAAGAACTGGACCACACTTTCCAGTATATTCACAACAAACCAGTCCTTCTTTGTTTCATATCCAATGAAAATCACCGTTTCTCCATCAAAGAACCATCAAGTGTTCATCAATTTCAGAGGAAATCAACTCCGTCACAATTTTGTCAGCCACCTTATCAACGCTTTTAAGAATGAGGAGATCCAATTCTTTGTAGACAATGATGAGCAACGAGGTAAAGATCTCAAAAATCTCTTTGTAAGGATCGAAGAGTCGAAGATAGCACTTGCCATCTTCTCTACCAGGTTAAGACTCTTAGTTACTCAAGTAATCCATGAATCCTTCAACAAAAAAGAGTTAAAATTCAAGAATCTTGATCATTACTGTCTTGAATTTAGGTATCCAGAGTCTAAGTGGTGTATGAATGAGTTAGTGAAGATGAAGAAACGTGCGGATGAAGGTAAGCTCCAAATAATTCCAATATTTTATAAGGTCGAGCCAAGGGACGTTAGAAAACCAAGACGTGAGAGTGAGTTTGGTAAGAACTTCTGGAAGCTCATGGAAGCTTCTGATCGGAGAGATCCGATCCAGAAATGGAGAGAAGCTTTAGAATGCATCTCAAACAAGATGGGTTTGTCTTTAGGAGACAACAGGTATTTTTGCTTTTTATACTCTTTGATGAAAAATGTTTTTATCTTTATTTTCATTCAGTATATGAAAGTATGTTTAATGGATTTAGATATTACTATTTTTGGCAGCTCTGAATCTGATTTTGTGAAGGTGATTGTTAAGGCTGTGAAGAGAGTTAACGAAGACATTGGAGTAGAGGAAGAAGATAATCATGGTGGGAAAAGTAAAGGAGAATTCTCGAGAATTGCAATTGCACAGATGAAGAAGACTTCAATTTCAAAAAGTACTTTTCGTTAGGGTTTTCTGTTCATTCTTTTTGATTTTTACGCTTTTAATTTCTCTACTGGAAGGAATAAAATTCCGTTTAAGTAAATAAAAAAACCACTTCTTAATTAGGCCTTATAAGATGCTAAAGATCTACGCAATTTTTTTTTAGGTTAGGCGTTACTTTTTTGAGACGTAGGCCTTTTAATCTTTGAATGTAGGTTTCTTGATCTCAAATTTGATATAATTTCTTGGCCATATATATATTTTAACAAAACAAAAAAGATTCTGTAGAAGTATAATAATTTTCGTATGTATTTTTTATTACTTCAGGTGAAAATTTTACTTTTATAACTACTTCAGTTAAATATGATCATAGATATTATAAATAAACATCTTTCAATTTATTTTGACTGTGAATCATAGGAAGAAATAGTAAAAAGAAAAAGAAGATAAAAGAAAATTGTACCATGAAATTGCACTCTTATCACAATTTTGAAATGTTACAAATAATTATATAAATAATCACAAAATCACGGACAGGTATGGACAAGTGGTTGAACAAATTTTGGGATATCTATGAGCTCCCGAGTCTGAATTTCTTCTCATCCATATATGTGTTATGGCATAAATAAGAGTATTCAGATGGTTATTTCTTGCACCAGGATTAGTCTGAATTTTTGCAACCTAGATCGCTTGTTATAAAACAAAACAAAAAAAACAAATTCACTGTTGATTTTCTTTGTGTCAAAATCAATAACTGAGTCCATCTACTTTTGGTACCTAAAAGTTCCTCAAGTCCAGTGATCCTCTTCCAGGATCCAGTAACAAGTAATCCACATAAATTGGCTATAAAACCAGTTAATATTCTTGTATTTATACATTAGTGAACTGGAAAGAAATAGAAAATGGGCTGTATGTTATTATAAAGAAAAAAAGATAATAAAATCATTCTCTTATGGAATCGAAAGTTGTCGTTTCATCAAGAAAATAAATAAAAAACGTAGACAGGACAAGGAGAAAAGAGAAAGTCACTCACTCCAAAGTCTGCCTTTTTTCTCTTTGATGAAATGTGAAATTTAATTACCATAAATACAAAGCAACACAAAGTTTTGGAAAAGTCGCATTTTTTATTTGATTAAAGCTAAAGCTATAATATTTTTACTTTGCCCATGTTCTGCGATCCACTCAGCCTACAAAATGAAAAAGGTCTCTTACAAAAGATGTGTTATTTCTATAAGAGAGTTTGATTATGCCTTTGTTTTTTTTTCAACCGCATATGAAATATAATAAAAATCACGTACAAATTTTATAATAAGTGCACATAAATGAATTTCTGCGATTAACGGAATAAAGAAATTCATTTTATGGTTGAGATATCTCGAAATAACTGATAAAAAGATAGCCGTAAAAAAGGTACTCAACTTCACGAACTTCTCTTGATAAAGTCGGAAAGCTAGCCATTTTTCTTGATTATACCCTTGTTTATATAAATATATATTTGATGCCTCTATTACTTTAATTTTTTTCCAAATAAACTTTTTCCCAAATTACTTTATTTCCTTTATACATATATATACATTTATTATAATCATATTTAACTTTCATAAAGCATCTAATATGCTGGTAGATGATTTTTTATCAATAAATAAATAACTATTAGAGCAAGAAAATTGGATTCATAATCAAAATTGATTATTTAATTACTATTTAGTATATAATTAAATTAGAACCAATCCAACTACAATATTTGTTTTTTGGCAGATGATCCTACTTAATATCAAGTATATAAAGAATTCGACTTCATGGAAGAACAACAAAAAATAAAATCATATTTAATTTTCTCCTTACTGAGATTGAGAGAAAGATGAAGATATGGGGACATGTGAAATCAATTTACTTTCAGTCCAAAAGAAATTCTCTTCTATAACTGTAACTGGCACTAATATCTAAATTTCATAACATTAGAATTTTAATACGAAGACGATCTAGATGAGCAGCACACAAATTAAAATCATGATTCATGATCCCGAAAAAAAAGATATAGTTAGAGAAGCACATTGGTTTGATTTTGAAAACACATTGATTGCTAGAGCTGTCAATTCGCGATTTCAAGTAGGGACATCTGAGGATGCATGCGTGAGTGGAAGATTGTTCATAATTAAAGTTCTGATTAAAAATATTATAATTTCAGTCTATTTATAGGTTTTTCAAATTTTATAGTCATATAGTTTTTCAAAAAAAAAACATAGGTCTGTGTATTATACGTAGATTGGATACGTAAAAAAATGTTGATCAGCTACACTTTCGTTTTGTTTAAATAAAATAAAAATCCAAATTAAGTAAACTGAAAAACTTAAAAAAATGGTTATATGTGAAAAATGACCCGTTTTTTTTTCTTTTCTGATAAAGCAAAATGTCCAAATCTTACACGGAATAATGGTTTAGAATCTTAAAAAGTTCATAATAATTAAGATTCAAAAGATGGTGACAATAAAAAATAAAACAGATTCAAAAGCTTTAGGACCAAATTGGTCCGACTAATTATGGTGCATGAAAGAAAGGAGTAGACACACGTGCTACCGTCAATGAACCGTTTCGGGCAATTGAATTTAAGGTTAACATCGAGACTTTGTGTGCTAAAAATAGAGAGTCCAAAGCTATCTTTTGATACATGTTTTTATTCAAAGATTCAGAATCTATTCCACTATTACAAATACAAAAAGAATATTAGCGTTTAAACTTTAAAGTTTCTTTTTAATATTATATGATTAGGTATTTAGAACATGTATATATATATATATATATATCTTTAATATAAGAAAATTGGACAAGATCTCTAAATTAAGTAATACTAAGTAATTTGATACGGCCCAAAGTGATAGAGTCCGTTAGTAACTTAGTACTTAGGATTAAACTTTATCCTTTTGTATATATATATAAAATATATTTTATTGGAATACTTTTTTTTTGACAACATTTTTTATTGGAATACTTATAATTTACACTTATTTACAACGTTCTCCAGTTTTTGATTAACTTAAATGGTTATAAATTGATCGATAAGTGGTATATTTCATTGGCCTTGTTTTTGGTAGGAAAATTTCTGACCATTAACTGATCTGAAATGTTCATTATACTTTGGTCAAAAATTAATTAATTATATTTTGGACCATTTATCTGGTTAAATAACTAGTCATTTTTTTGACTTATGGAGCTTACTTTAACTTATAACTTTTGTTAGTTAGGAAATAATGAAATTTTGGGTATAGTGAAAATTCAAATATATATTCAGGTTGCTGGATAGAAAAACTGATAAAAATAAGAACTAAATTGTATAGTGTATTTCCCTTTTTCTTTAATTAATAATTCTGAGAATAATTGTATGGTGTTTGCTGGATCATTGGTATCATTTCCACGTGAGTACAAAATCGCGTAGCGTAATTGTATACAACAATATCAATGAATTACGAATTAGGGTTTGATATTATTCATGAAGCTTTAATAAGTACTCTGAGAATTAGACCGGAAAATATTTAGGGTACATAAATATTGGTTTGGTTTTTCAGTATTTAGGAAGACTTTCAAATTTAGACTGTAAATATGAATTGATATGAACAAATTATATACAAGAGTTGGAAAAAATAAAAGGATTACTATTCGTTTGGGTTGAGAAACTGGAGTTCTTGTACTCGATCAAATGAGCAGATTTTTCAGTACTCTAATCAAAATCATCTACATATGAAACATATTTATGGTTCTTGAGAAAAGAAGAAGGCAAAATTGAAGGAAAGAGAGATATGAAAATTTTGGTGCTTCTTCTTTCATCTTAGAGCTCTCTTACCATCTTAATAAAGGACTTGGCACTTTTGAAAGGATTTTTTGGATTTGATTATTTTTCTTAAAAATTTATTTCTTTCTCTTGACAGATTTATCTCTTTCTTCATTTGTTAAAGGATTTTCGGGGTTTGATTTTTTTGTCAAGTTTGTAAAGAAAAAATCAAACCCAAAAATGACTTCATTTTAAAAAACAAGAAGAAAATTATAGACTTCAAAATTATATTTTAACTCATATGAGGAAAGTTATAGGAGAACACGAAGGAATCTATAACTTGAAAATAACTTCATTTTGAAGATAATGAAAGAATTTATGGACTTGGAAAAGAATACTTGAAGTCCAATTTTTTGTTTTTTTCAAAGTGAAGTCCTTTTGAAGTTATAGATTTTCTTCATGTTCTCTCAAAACATTTGGGAAAAGGTTTTTCATCTTATTCATATAACGGCAACAATCTTATATACACATACATATCAAGAATATTCCAATTCAGATAGAATATCTTCTAACAAAATATGAAAATATATATTATTGTTTAAACTTACAGAATGTTTTTGAATATATACATAATTATTGGTTTGATACGGCCACGTGATCATGTGGAAGTTAGTTCCTTCGACACTAGGCCTATTAGCAAACTCATAAAACAGCCGAAATGTGCATAAATTATATGGTCATAGAGCCCAAATAACAATCTGCTCCATAGTTAATGACTTAATTGCAGCTTAATTAAACTCACAAAATGTTTAGTTTCATAATTTTTGGGCCTTATTTGATTCGTGACAGCCCAAATCTCAAATAACAAAACGAGAGACAAGGAAACAAGTGATACAAACCTCACCTAAACCTTCTACTAGTTGACTTATCTAACTCTCAAAACACTCCATTCTTAATGGACATGGATTTGAAATGGTCGTCAAGAAACATACTCCTTCGGTTACAAAAAGATTTAATTTTCTCAATATTTATATAAATTAAGAAAACTATAAATGTTTAATCATTTATCTTTGTTCTTTAACTAATTACATAGCAAATTAAGTACCAATCTAGTTACCACCCAATAACATCTCTAGTTATAATCTTTAAATTAATTATTTTTGTAAAATTCAAAATACATTGATTATTTAATACACACTTTTGACATAATACATTATTTATAATACAGAAAATCAACTTTTTAGAAACAAAGAAACACACTAGAAAATCAAACTTTCGGTAGCAGAGAAAGTATTTTTTACTTGATTAATGAATATCAAAAGGAATAACAACCAAATGATGATGAGATATATAATTTGTATATTTTATGTTGTATTATTAATAAGCAACGTAATTATAAGAAGATTCTAGAATCTGACAATATTTGACTAGTCTAATTAATAATATAGAAGGTATTAAGAATGATATATGGACTTATCTACCATCACCATGAAACCATATCTACATCATCCTGACATATGACAGAATTTATGACAAATCAACTAATTTAAGAATGTTGTCACTTTGTTTTGATAAAGTAATGAAATGTTGTCATTTAGATAAATATTTTTAAATTATTATGTCTCAAAGAAGATAGTGCGTACGTTTTGACCATCGAAAGGGTTTAGATATCAGAGACAGGTGAAAATAACTACCTAATATATGTGCTTATAATAATGCTAATAATTTAGAAAAAAAGAGGAACATATTTAATTACACATAAAACTGCATTTTTTTTATAATACACGAAATTGCCTTCTTTCACTCATGGACAAATGAATTTATACAAGAAACATCACTAAATAAAATCTTATTCTTATAAGAGTTTATAATCATCAACATAAGCAAATAAGAAGATTTTATATTTTTAAGTTTATAATATATTGGAAATTTTCGTAATATGAAAACACACACATACATATATATATATATATTATTCAAATTTTCTATTATACTAAATATTATATATAACAATTTACCCTAAGTTTGGAATATGTTCTATTATACTAAATATAAACATTTATAAGAGAACACAAAAATATTCAAACTGACGAGACTTGTTTACTTGTGAAATAGCTGATTCGAGTAATTAATCGTAGACAAAGCAATCTATACATGGCTAATCATTATATAAATATGGAAAATAAAATGAATATAAAAGTCACCCCCAGCTTGAATTTGGGCATTGGATCTTAAAGATAAATGATAGAAACAAACTTTTAAACCTGAAAAAATCATATATTCTTTTAGTTCTATCGCTATATAAATCGGCTGAACTAACTGGAGAGCTCGATGTAATAACATACACCAGGCTCCAAATTCTATACCTTTTGGATCGAAATTGCTCCTTAGGACAAAACCTAGAACTAATAATATCCTATGGAGAGTAAGTCTAACTAGCACTAGTCTTAAAACAGATAATCACCTAAAATCTTCCCAGATATATATATATATATAGAATTAAGTTTGAACATAGTAACTTGCTAGATAAAATAGAGTTTGTTAAAATAGAGTTTGTTGTTAGGAGTTATTTAAACATATATTTTTCTAGTAGATTTAGAAATTTTTATCTTGTCTATAAAAAGGAGTTACCAAAGTATGGTATAACTAAAAAGTTTGAGGTTGGAAACTATAGTTTTTGAGAGAATTTTCTAAAGCAATAAAGAGAATAATGTTTTATTAACCGTTTGAGTTTATAATCGATACTATAAGTTCTTCACTATACATATCTGATTTTGAAGGTTAGTTATTGTTGGAAGACGTTTTTTTATATAAAAAAGAGGTTGGTCAAGGTTTACAATGGGTGGTTTTGTAAGTTAATTGTTTTAGGCCTGTGGACGTATACGGTGGTTTTGTAATTTAATTATAATAGTTAAGTCGGTCGACGTTTACATGAGTGATTTTATAAGTTTATTATGTTATCTAGATGAACCATTAAGATATTTTTGGTTGAATTTTCTTAATCTTCTTATTTTTATTTTGGTACACTGCCCATTAATTGAAGATCATTTGATATATTCAACAGTTGACCATATTGGTTTCGTGTAGCGATTAATTACATCAAATGGTCTTTAATATATGATCTTTAATCTTTAATTACTTCTTTAAGTACTGGTTGCAGCAGCAAAACTCAACTCCAAAATTTCTACCATTTTCACTGTTAAAAACTAAACGTCGCCTTCTTCTTCATCTTCTTCCCTAAAAACCCTAAATATATTTTCATACTCATCTGATCGATTTAAAGAACACAGTTTCTCCAATCCAAATGAATCTGGTACAAATCCTTTTATATTTTCCGATTAAATTTTTATGTGTATCTCATGTTTATAGTTTGTTCATATAAATTCATGCATATTTACAGTCTAGATTCAAAAAATTTAGTTACAACAAACCAATAGTATACATATATATTATATATAGATCGATTTGTTAAGTTGATTGGTTAGATTAAATTTAGTTAATGATTAGATCATTTAAGTTTGAGATTAGTCAAGTTTTTGTTTGTTTGAACTTATATACATATATGATTTTTGGAATTGTAGTTTATAAATTTATATATTTTTTGGAATTGTAGTTAAAAATGAAAAACAAAAACGTAAAGATACCACGAGAAAAACGAGAGTAACAAGACGAGATAATCCATTACTCGAGAGAAAGAAGATTCAAAGGTTTGAAATATCATAGATTTAAACAACGAAGTTTTTTCCAACCCAGAAAAGAAGACATGATACTGGAGATATGGAGAATATATATTACCCCCGGTTTTTATTAAATTTAGGTTTTGATTTGTAAAATATGTCTATTTTTTTCTTCTTTTTCATTTGAATTTGTAAAATATGTAATTAATTTATTTAAGGTTACATTTTGTGTATTTTCAATTTTAAATTTTTTAAAAAAAGAAAAAAAAATTGTTCTTCATAATAAAATTCGTGACAGGCTGTAATTCCGTTCATCAAAATCCGTCGTCACATTGCTTATGTTTTTCGAAGATTTTCATCTTTCCAAGACTTAGATCTAGAGAAAAAATACTATAAATAATATATGCTAGGATTATTTTCGTTGCTAATTCGATACAAATTATAACTAATATTTGTTACGCTTATATATATAAACAAACAAAAATCATGGTCATGTTCTTTTATTCATTTAGATGAACATATTGTTGTTTTTTAATACACAAATATATGATTTATCTAGACGCAATATCTATTGATTTTGACAAAATCATCTAAAATTTTACAAAATTTTAGATGAGTTTAAATGGTGCATTTAGATGGAGATGGATTTGTAAAAATTAATAAAAGACTAAACTCTC
>JAKUCM010005464.1:0-12833 GCA_023374145.1 Lepidium sativum | reverse complement strand
CAACTATTGTACGGTGTTAACATATGCATGAATATTTTTTTGGAAACGAATGATTTTTTGATTGTCAAACATCAAATGTATGAATATGTTTCACTCCACGATAATTCTGAAGGCAATCTACATATTTCCGTACTTACGCTCTCAGTAAGGATTTTTTTCAAAGAAATAGACTCTGCTATGCCCTTGCGACATCTGGACCCTAGACGTCGCAAAGACCTAGCAGAGTATATTTTTTATATAAAAAAATCTTTATTGTTTTCAGAATTGACAACTATTATACAGGGTTAAGATATGCATGAATATTTATTGGAAACGAATGATTCTTTGATTGTCAAACATCAAATGTAAGAATATGTTTTTACTCCAAGATAATCCTGAAGGCAATCTACATATATACATACTTACGCTTTTGGCAAGGATTTTTTTTTAAAGAAATAGACTATGCTAGGCCCTTGCGACATCTGGACCCTAGACGTCGCAAGGGCCTAGCAGAGTCTATTTTTTAAAATAAAATCCTTATTGTTTTCATAATTAACAACTATTGTATGATGTTAACATATGCATGAATATTTTATTGGAAATGAATAATTCTTTGATTGTCAAACATCGAATGTAAGAATATGTTTCACTCCACGATAATTCTGAAGGCAATCTACATATATCCGTACTTACACTCTCAGTAAGGATTTTTTTAAAAGAAATAGACTCTGCTATGCCCTTGCGACATCTCGACACTAGACGTTGCAAGGGCCTAGCTAAGTCTACTTTAAATAAAAAAAAATCCTTATTGTTTTCATAATTAACAACTATTATACGGTGTTAGCATATGCATGAATATTTTATTATAAACGAATAATTTTTTGATTTTCATACATCAAATGTATGAATATGTTTTACTCCACGATAATCCCGAAGGCAATCTACATATATCCATACTTACGCTCTTTGTAAGGATTTTTTTTAAAGAAATAGATTCTGCTAAACCATTGCGACATCAGGACCCTAGACGTCGCAAGGGCCTAGCAGAGTCTATTTTTTTTTAAAAAAAAATCCTTATTGTTTTCAGAATTGACAACTATTATACGGTGTTAACATATGCATGAATATTTTATTATAAACGAATAATTTTTTGATTTTCATACATCAAATGTATGAATATGTTTTACTCCACGATAATCCCGAAGGCAATCTACATATATCCATACTTACGCTCTTCGTAAGGATTTTTTTAAAAGAAATAGATTCTGCTAAACCCTTGCGACATCTGGACCCTAGACGTCGCAAGGGCCTAGCAGAGTCTTTTAAAAAAAAAAAAAAAATCCTTATTGTTTTCAGAATTGACAACTA
Source organism: Lepidium sativum (assembly GCA_023374145.1). Taxonomy (NCBI): domain Eukaryota; kingdom Viridiplantae; phylum Streptophyta; class Magnoliopsida; order Brassicales; family Brassicaceae; genus Lepidium; species Lepidium sativum. The sequence continues at coordinate 11,486 of JAKUCM010005464.1, read as the reverse complement.
TTATACGGTGTTAACATATGCATGAATATTTTATTGAAAACGAATGATTCTTTGATTGTCAAACATCAAATGTACGAATATGTTTTTACTCCAAGATAATCCTGAAGGAAATCTACATATATACATACTTACGCTCTTTGTAAGGATTTTTTCTTAAAGAAATAGACTATGCTAGGCCCTTGCGACGTTTGGACCCTAGACGTCGCAAGGGCCTAGCAGAGTCTATTTTTTTAAAAAAAATCCTTATTGTTTTCATAATTAACAACTATTGTACGGTGTTAACATATGCATGAATATTTTTTTGGAAACGAATGATTCTTTGATTGTCAAACATCAAATGTATGAATATGTTTCACTCCACGATAATTCTGAAGGCAATCTACATATTTCCGTACTTACGCTCTCAGTAAGGATTTTTTTCAAAGAAATAGACTCTGCGATGCCCTTGCGACATCTGGACCCTAGACGTCGCAAGGACCTAGCAGAGTATATTTTTTATAAAAAAAAATCTTTATTGTTTTCAGAATTAACAACTATTATACGGTGTTAACATATGCATGAATATTTTATTATAAACGAATAATTTTTTGATTTTCAAACATCAAATGTATGAATATGTTTTACTCCACGATAATCCCGAAGGCAATCTACATATATCCATACTTACACTCTTTGTAAGGATTTTTTTTAAAGAAATAGATTCTTCTAAACCCTTGCGACAATAGGACCCTAGACGTCGCAAGGGCCTAGCAGAGTCTTTTTAAAAAAAAAAAAAAAATCCTTATTGTTTTCAGAATTGACAACTATTATACGGTGTTAACATATGCATGAATATTTTATTGAAAACGAATGATTCTTTGATTGTCAAACATCAAATGTACGAATATGTTTTTACTCCAAGATAATCCTGAAGGAAATCTACATATATACATACTTACGCTCTTGGTAAGGATTTTTTTTTAAAGAAATAGACTATGCTAGGCCGTTGCGACGTTTGGACCCTAGACGTCGCAAGGGCCTAGCAGAGTCTATTTTTTTAAAAAAAAATCCTTATTGTTTTCATAATTAACAACTATTGTACGGTGTTAACATATGCATGAATATTTTTTTGGAAACGAATGATGCTTTGATTGTCAAACATCAAATGTATGAATATGTTTCACTCCACGATAATTCTGAAGGCAATCTACATATTTCCGTACTTACGCTCTCAATAAGGATTTTTTTCAAAGAAATAGACTCTGCGATGCCCTTGCGACATCTGGACCCTAGACGTCGCAAGGACCTAGCAGAGTATATTTTTTATAAAAAAAAATCCTTATTGTTTTCAGAATTGACAACTATTATACGGGGTTAAGATATGCATGAATATTTTATTGGAAACGAATGATTCTTTGATTGTCAAACATCAAATGTACAAATATGTTTTTACTCCAAGATAATCCTGAAGGAAATCTACATATATACATACAAACGCTCTTGGTAAGGATTTTTTCTTAAAGAAATAGACTATGCTAGGCCCTTGCGACGTTTGGACCCTAGAAGTCGCAAGGGCCTAGCAGAGTCTATTTTTAAAAAAAAAATCCTTATTGTTTTCATAATTAACAACTATTGTACGGTGTTAACATATGCATGAATATTTTTTTGGAAACGAATGATTCTTTGATTGTCAAACATCAAATGTATGAATATGTTTCACTCCATGATAATTCTGAAGGAAATCTACATATTTCCGTACTTACGCTCTCAGTAAGGATTTTTTTCAAAGAAATAGACTCTGCGATGCCCTTGCGACATCTGGACCCTAGACGTCGCAAGGACCTAGCAGAGTATATTTTTTATAAAAAAAAATCTTTATTGTTTTCAGAATTGACAACTATTATACGGTGTTAACATATGCATGAATATTTTATTGAAAACGAATGATTCTTTCATTGTCAAACATCAAATGTAAGAATATGTTTTTACTCCACGATAATCCTGAAGGCAATCTACATATATACGTACTTACGCTCTTGGTAAGGTTTTGTTTTTTAAAGAAATTGACTATGCTAGGCCTTTGCGACATCTGGACCCTAGACGTTGCAAGGGCCTAGCAGAGTCTATTTTTTTAAAATAAATTCCTTATTGTTTTCGGAATTAACAACTATTGTATGGTGTTAACATATGCATGAATATTTTATTGGAAACAAATGATTCTTTGATTGTCAAAAATCAAATGTATGAATATGTTTCACTCTACGATAATTCTGAAGGCAATCTACATATATTCGTACTTATGCCCTCAGTACCGATTTTTTTTAAATAAATAGACTCTGCTATGCCCTTGCGACATCTCGACACTAGACGTTGCAAGGGCCTAGCTAAGTCTACTTTAAAAAAAAAAAATCCTTATTGTTTTCATAATTAACAACTATTATACGGTGTTAGCATATGCATGAATATTTTATTATAAACGAATAATTTTTTGATTTTCATACATCAAATGTATGAATATGTTTTACTCCACGATAATCCCGAAGGCAATCTACATATATCCATACTTACGCTCTTTGTAAGGATTTTTTTTAAAGAAATAGATTCTGCTAAACCCTTGCGACATCAGGACCCTAGACGTCGCAAGGGCCTAGCAGAGTCTATTTTTTAAAAAAAAAAATCCTTATTGTTTTCAGAATTGACAACTATTATACGGTGTTAACATATGCATGAATATTTTATTGAAAACGAATGATTCTTTCATTGTCAAACATCAAATGTAAGAATATGTTTTTACTCCACGATAATCCTGAAGGCAATCTACATATATACGTACTTACGCTCTTGGTAAGGTTTTGTTTTTTAAAGAAATTGACTATGCTAGGCCTTTGCGACATCTGGACCCTAGACGTTGCAAGGGCCTAGCAGAGTCTATTTTTTTTAAATAAAATCCTTATTGTTTTCATAATTAACAACTATTGTACGGTGTTAACATATGCATGAATATTTTTTTGGAAACGAATGATTTTTTGATTGTCAAACATCAAATGTATGAATATGTTTCACTCCACGATAATTCTGAAGGCAATCTACATATTTCCGTACTTACGCTTTCAGTAAGGATTTTTTTCAAAGAAATAGACTCTGCTATGCCCTTGCGACATCTGGACCCTAGACGTCGCAAAGACCTAGCAGAGTATATTTTTTATATAAAAAAATCTTTATTGTTTTCAGAATTGACAACTATTATACAGGGTTAAGATATGCATGAATATTTATTGGAAACGAATGATTCTTTGATTGTCAAACATCAAATGTAAGAATATGTTTTTACTCCAAGATAATCCTGAAGGCAATCTACATATATACATACTTACGCTTTTGGCAAGGATTTTTTTTTAAAGAAATAGACTATGCTAGGCCCTTGCGACATCTGGACCCTAGACGTCGCAAGGGCCTAGCAGAGTCTATTTTTTAAAATAAAATCCTTATTGTTTTCATAATTAACAACTATTGTATGATGTTAACATATGCATGAATATTTTATTGGAAATGAATAATTCTTTGATTGTCAAACATCGAATGTAAGAATATGTTTCACTCCACGATAATTCTGAAGGCAATCTACATATATCCGTACTTACACTCTCAGTAAGGATTTTTTTAAAAGAAATAGACTCTGCTATGCCCTTGCGACATCTCGACACTAGACGTTGCAAGGGCCTAGCTAAGTCTACTTTAAATAAAAAAAAATCCTTATTGTTTTCATAATTAACAACTATTATACGGTGTTAGCATATGCATGAATATTTTATTATAAACGAATAATTTTTTGATTTTCATACATCAAATGTATGAATATGTTTTACTCCACGATAATCCCGAAGGCAATCTACATATATCCATACTTACGCTCTTTGTAAGGATTTTTTTTAAAGAAATAGATTCTGCTAAACCATTGCGACATCAGGACCCTAGACGTCGCAAGGGCCTAGCAGAGTCTATTTTTTTATAAAAAAAATCCTTATTGTTTTCAGAATTGACAACTATTATACGGTGTTAACATATGCATGAATATTTTATTGAAAACGAATGATTCTTTGATTGTCAAACATCAAATGTACGAATATGTTTTTACTCCAAGATAATCCTGAAGGAAATCTACATATATACATACTTACGCTCTTTGTAAGGATTTTTTCTTAAAGAAATAGACTATGCTAGGCCGTTGCGACGTTTGGACCCTAGACGTCGCAAGGGCCTAGCAGAGTCTATTTTTTTTAAAAAAAATCCTTATTGTTTTCATAATTAACAACTATTGTACGGTGTTAACATATGCATGAATATTTTTTTGGAAACGAATGATGCTTTGATTGTCAAACATCAAATGTATGAATATGTTTCACTCCACGATAATTCTGAAGGCAATCTACATATTTCCGTAATTACGCTCTCAATAAGGATTTTTTTCAAAGAAATAGACTCTGCGATGCCCTTGCGACATCTGGACCCTAGACGTCGCAAGGACCTAGCAGAGTATATTTTTTATAAAAAAAAATCCTTATTGTTTTCAGAATTGACAACTATTATACGGGGTTAAGATATGCATGAATATTTTATTGGAAACGAATGATTCTTTGATTGTCAAACATCAAATGTACAAATATGTTTTTACTCCAAGATAATCCTGAAGGAAATCTACATATATACATACAAACGCTCTTGGTAAGGATTTTTTCTTAAAGAAATAGACTATGCTAGGCCCTTGCGACGTTTGGACCCTAGAAGTCGCAAGGGCCTAGCAGAGTCTATTTTTTAAAAAAAAATCCTTATTGTTTTCATAATTAACAACTATTGTACGGTGTTAACATATGCATGAATATTTTTTTGGAAACGAATGATTCTTTGATTGTCAAACATCAAATGTATGAATATGTTTCACTCCACGATAATTCTGAAGGAAATCTACATATTTCCGTACTTACGCTCTCAGTAAGGATTTTTTTCAAAGAAATAGACTCTGCGATGCCCTTGCGACATCTGGACCCTAGACGTCGCAAGGACCTAGCAGAGTATATTTTTTATAAAAAAAAATCTTTATTGTTTTCAGAATTGACAACTATTATACGGTGTTAACATATGCATGAATATTTTATTGAAAACGAATGATTCTTTCATTGTCAAACATCAAATGTAAGAATATGTTTTTACTCCACGATAATCCTGAAGGCAATCTACATATATACGTACTTACGCTCTTGGTAAGGTTTTGTTTTTTAAAGAAATTGACTATGCTAGGCCTTTGCGACATCTGGACCCTAGACGTTGCAAGGGCCTAGCAGAGTCTATTTTTTTAAAATAAAATCCTTATTGTTTTCATAATTAACAACTATTGTATGATGTTAACATATGCATGAATATTTTATTGGAAATGAATAATTCTTTGATTGTCAAACATCAAATGTAAGAATATGTTTCACTCCACGATAATTCTGAAGGCAATCTACATATATCCGTACTTACACTCTCAGTAAGGATTTTTATAAAATAAATAGACTCTGCTATGCCCTTGCGACATCTCGACACTAGACGTTGCAAGGGCCTAGCTAAGTCTACTTTAAAAAAAAAAATCCTTATTGTTTTCATAATTAACAACTATTATACGGTGTTAGCATATGCATGAATATTTTATTATAAACGAATAATTTTTTGATTTTCATACATCAAATGTATGAATATGTTTTACTCCACGATAATCCCGAAGGCAATCTACATATATCCATACTTACGCTCTTTGTAAGGATTTTTTTTAAAGAAATAGATTCTGCTAAACCCTTGCGACATCAGGACCCTAGACGTCGCAAGGGCCTAGCAGAGTCTATTTTTTTTTAAAAAAAAATCCTTATTGTTTTCAGAATTGACAACTATTATACGGTGTTAACATATGCATGAATATTTTATTGAAAACGAATGATTCTTTGATTGTCAAACATCAAATGTACGAATATGTTTTTACTCCAAGATAATCCTGAAGGAAATCTACATATATACATACTTACGCTCTTGGTAAGGATTTTTTCTTAAAGAAATAGACTATGCTAGGCCCTTGCGACGTTTGGACCCTAGACGTCGCAAGGGCCTAGCAGAGTCTATTTTTTTTAAAAAAATCCTTATTGTTTTCATAATTAACAACTATTGTACGGTGTTAACATATGCATGAATATTTTTTTGGAAACGAATGATTCTTTGATTGTCAAACATCAAATGTATGAATATGTTTCACTCCACGATAATTCTGAAGGCAATCTACATATTTCCGTACTTACGCTCTCAGTAAGGATTTTTTTCAAAGAAATAGACTCTGCGATGCCCTTGCGACATCTGGACCCTATACGTCGCAAGGACCTAGCAGAGTATATTTTTTATATAAAAAAATCTTTATTGTTTTCAGAATTAACAACTATTATACGGTGTTAACATATGCATGAATATTTTATTATAAACGAATAATTTTTTGATTTTCATACATCAAATGTATGAATATGTTTTACTCCACGATAATCCCGAAGGCAATCTACATATATCCATACTTACGCTCTTCGTAAGGATTTTTTTAAAAGAAATAGATTCTGCTAAACCCTTGCGACATCTGGACCCTAGACGTCGCAAGGGCCTAGCAGAGTCTTTTTTTTTTTAAAAAAAAATCCTTATTGTTTTCAGAATTGACAACTATTATACGGTGTTAACATATGCATGAATATTTTATTGAAAACGAATGATTCTTTGATTGTCAAACATCAAATGTACGAATATGTTTTTACTCCAAGATAATCCTGAAGGAAATCTACATATATACATACTTACGCTCTTGGTAAGGATTTTTTCTTAAAGAAATAGACTATGCTAGGCCCTTGCGACGTTTGGACCCTAGACGTCGCAAGGGCCTAGCAGAGTCTATTTTTTTAAAAAAAATCCTTATTGTTTTCATAATTAACAACTATTGTACGGTGTTAACATATGCATGAATATTTTTTTGGAAACGAATGATTCTTTGATTGTCAAACATCAAATGTATGAATATGTTTCACTCCACGATAATTCTGAAGGCAATCTACATATTTCCGTACTTACGCTCTCAGTAAGGATTTTTTTCAAAGAAATAGACTCTGCGATGCCCTTGCGACATCTGGACCCTATACGTCGCAAGGACCTAGCAGAGTATATTTTTTATATAAAAAAATCTTTATTGTTTTCAGAATTAACAACTATTATACGGTGTTAACATATGCATGAATATTTTATTATAAACGAATAATTTTTTGATTTTCATACATCAAATGTATGAATATGTTTTACTCCACGATAATCCCGAAGGCAATCTACATATATCCATACTTACGCTCTTCGTAAGGATTTTTTTAAAAGAAATAGATTCTGCTAAACCCTTGCGACATCTGGACCCTAGACGTCGCAAGGGCCTAGCAGAGTCTTTTAAAAAAAAAAAAAAAAAATCCTTATTGTTTTCAGAATTGACAACTATTATACGGTGTTAACATATGCATGAATATTTTATTGAAAACGAATGATTCTTTGATTGTCAAACATCAAATGTACGAATATGTTTTTACTCCAAGATAATCCTGAAGGAAATCTACATATATACATACTTACGCTCTGGGTAAGGATTTTTTTTTAAAGAAATAGACTATGCTAGGCCGTTGCGACGTTTGGACCCTAGACGTCGCAAGGGCCTAGCAGAGTCTATTTTTTTAAAAAAAAATCCTTATTGTTTTCATAATTAACAACTATTGTACGGTGTTAACATATGCATGAATATTTTTTTGGAAACGAATGATGCTTTGATTGTCAAACATCAAATGTATGAATATGTTTCACTCCACGATAATTCTGAAGGCAATCTACATATTTCCGTACTTACGCTCTCAATAAGGATTTTTTTCAAAGAAATAGACTCTGCGATGCCCTTGCGACATCTGGACCCTAGACGTCGCAAGGACCTAGCAGAGTATATTTTTTATAAAAAAAAATCCTTATTGTTTTCAGAATTGGCAACTATTATACGGGGTTAAGATATGCATGAATATTTTATTGGAAACGAATGATTCTTTGATTGTCAAACATCAAATGTACAAATATGTTTTTACTCCAAGATAATCCTGAAGGAAATCTACATATATACATACAAACGCTCTTGGTAAGGATTTTTTCTTAAAGAAATAGACTATGCTAGGCCCTTGCGACGTTTGGACCCTAGAAGTCGCAAGGGCCTAGCAGAGTCTATTTTTTTTAAAAAAATCCTTATTGTTTTCATAATTAACAACTATTGTACGGTGTTAACATATGCATGAATATTTTTTTGGAAACGAATGATTCTTTGATTGTCAAACATCAAATGTATGAATATGTTTCACTCCACGATAATTCTGAAGGAAATCTACATATTTCCGTACTTACGCTCTCAGTAAGGATTTTTTTCAAAGAAATAGACTCTGCGATGCCCTTGCGACATCTGGACCCTAGACGTCGCAAGGACCTAGCAGAGTATATTTTTTATAAAAAAAAATCTTTATTGTTTTCAGAATTGACAACTATTATACGGTGTTAACATATGCATGAATATTTTATTGAAAACGAATGATTCTTTCATTGTCAAACATCAAATGTAAGAATATGTTTTTACTCCACGATAATCCTGAAGGCAATCTACATATATACGTACTTACACTCTTGGTAAGGTTTTGTTTTTTAAAGTCTCTCTCCTATGCTAGGCCTTTGCGACATCTGGACCCTAGACGTTGCAAGGGCCTAGCAGAGTCTAATTTTTTTAAATAAAATCCTTATTGTTTTCATAATTAACAACTATTGTATGATGTTAACATATGCATGAATATTTTATTGGAAATGAATAATTCTTTGATTGTCAAACATCAAATGTAAGAATATGTTTCACTCCACGATAATTCTGAAGGCAATCTACATATATCCGTACTTACACTCTCAGTAAGGATTTTTATAAAAGAAATAGACTCTGCTATGCCCTTGCGACATCTCGACACTAGACGTTGCAAGGGCCTAGCTAAGTCTACTTTAAAAAAAAAAAATCCTTATTGTTTTCATAATTAACAACTATTATACGGTGTTAGCATATGCATGAATATTTTATTATAAACGAATAATTTTTTGATTTTCATACATCAAATGTATGAATATGTTTTACTCCACGATAATCCCGAAGGCAATCTACATATATCCATACTTACGCTCTTTGTAAGGATTTTTTTTAAAGAAATAGATTCTGCTAAACCCTTGCGACATCAGGACCCTAGACGTCGCAAGGGCCTAACAGAGTCTATTTTTTTTTAAAAAAAAATCCTTATTGTTTTCAGAATTGACAACTATTATACGGTGTTAACATATGCATGAATATTTTATTGAAAATGAATGATTCTTTGATTGTCAAACATCAAATGTACGAATATGTTTTTACTCCAAGATAATCCTGAAGGAAATCTACATATATACATACTTACGCTCTTGGTAAGGATTTTTTCTTAAAGAAATAGACTATGCTAGGCCCTTGCGACGTTTGGACCCTAGACGTCGCAAGGGCCTAGCAGAGTCTATTTTTTTTAAAAAAATCCTTATTGTTTTCATAATTAACAACTATTGTACGGTGTTAACATATGCATGAATATTTTTTTGGAAACGAATGATTCTTTGATTGTCAAACATCAAATGTATGAATATGTTTCACTCCACGATAATTCTGAAGGCAATCTACATATTTCCGTACTTACGCTCTCAGTAAGGATTTTTTTCAAAGAAATAGACTCTGCGATGCCCTTGCGACATCTGGACCCTATACGTCGCAAGGACCTAGCAGAGTATATTTTTTATATAAAAAAAATCTTTATTGTTTTCAGAATTAACAACTATTATACGGTGTTAACATATGCATGAATATTTTATTATAAACGAATAATTTTTTGATTTTCATACATCAAATGTATGAATATGTTTTACTCCACGATAATCCCGAAGGCAATCTACATATATCCATACTTACGCTCTTTGTAAGGATTTTTTTTAAAGAAATAGATTCTGCTAAACCCTTGCGACATCAGGACCCTAGACGTCGCAAGGGCCTAGCAGAGTCTATTTTTTTTATAAAAAAAATCCTTATTGTTTTCAGAATTGACAACTATTATACGGTGTTAACATATGCATGAATATTTTATTGAAAACGAATGATTCTTTGATTGTCAAACATCAAATGTACGAATATGTTTTTACTCCAAGATAATCCTGAAGGAAATCTACATATATACATACTTACGCTCTTGGTAAGGATTTTTTCTTAAAGAAATAGACTATGCTAGGCCCTTGCGACGTTTGGACCCTAGACGTCGCAAGGGCCTAGCAGAGTCTTTTTTTTAAAAAAAAATCCTTATTGTTTTCATAATTAACAACTATTGTACGGTGTTAACATATGCATGAATATTTTTTTGGAAACGAATGATTCTTTGATTGTCAAACATCAAATGTATGAATATGTTTCACTCCACGATAATTCTGAAGGCAATCTACATATTTCCGTAATTACGCTCTCAGTAAGGATTTTTTTCAAAGAAATAGACTCTGCGATGCGCTTGCGACATCTGGACCCTAGACGTCGCAAGGACCTAGCAGAGTATATTTTTTATAAAAAAAAATCTTTATTGTTTTCAGAATTGAAAACTATTATACGGTGTTAACATATGCATGAATATTTTATTGGAAACGAATGATTCTTTGATTGTCAAACATCAAATGTAAGAATATGTTTTTACTCCAAGATAATCCTGAAGGCAATCTACATATATACATACATACGCTCTTGGTAAGGATTTTTATTTAAAGAAATAGACTATGCTAGGCCTTTGCGACATCTGGACCCTAGACGTTGCAAGGGCCTAGCAAAGTCAATATTTTAAAATAAAATCCTTATTGTTTTCATAATTAACAACTATTGTATGATGTTAACATATGCATGAATATTTTACTGGAAATGAATAATTCTTTGATTGTCAAACATCAAATGTAAGAATATGTTTCACTCAACGATAATTCAGAAGGCAATCTACATATTTTCGTACTTACGCTCTCAGTAAGGATTTTTTTCAAAGAAATAGACTCTGCGATGCCCTTGCGACATCTGGACCCTAGACGTCGCAAGGACCTAGCAGAGTATATTTTTTATAAAAAAAAATCTTTATTGTTTTCAGAATTGACAACTATTATACGGTGTTAACATATGCATGAATATTTTATTGGAAACGAATGATTCTTTCATTGTCAAACATCAAATGTATGAATATGTTTTTACGCCACGATAATCCTGAAGGCAATCTACATATATACGTACTTACGCTCTTGGTAAGGTTTTGTTTTTTAAAGAAATTGACTATGCTAGGCCTTTGCGACATCTGGACCCTAGACGTTGCAAGGGC
>JAKUCM010005463.1:0-11446 GCA_023374145.1 Lepidium sativum | reverse complement strand
TAATATATTTATAAGTTATCTTATAGAACCTTATAAGAAATTAATTTATAGGGCATAAATATAATATAGATATACGAGATTTGTGATTTGCGCAATCTATTAAGTGATTTCGATCTATATTCATTTGTTCTTCTTCACAATTCAGAGATCATCTTCATGTTATTCTCCAACAAACTTTGGATCTTTATATCTCGACTTATAAAACCTTATAAAACATTTCGGCTCTTTAGGTTTGTTTCATATCCCTTTAATTTCTATTTAGGTTTTATAAGTATTCTTATTAAAAGTACGCAACAAATTGTTTAAATGTTTTTATAAGATTTTATAAAATATCTTATAAATTTTTTTTATAAAATAACTAATAAATATATTATTTATATGGTTTTATAAGATTTCTTATCAAATCTTATTAATGTAAAAACCAATGTTGGAGTTGAGAAGTAAAATTTGGCAGAAAATTTTTTTTTGTGGCAAAAAAAAATTTGTAAAAAAAGTTAAAATAAATCTAAATGTATATTAGTTATTTGCCAATATTGTAAGACATTTTCCAAAAATATCAAAAAACAGGGGTAGTGTTGAAAATATGATTTTTGGGAAGCATTCTTGCAATTGCCTTTTTTTTAGGGTGATTTGCTAGACTATAGCGGAATTAAGTGGTAATTATTGAAATAGAGCAAATGTTTGTAAATTGTTAGAATAGTTTTTTAAATTTAATATATACTATTTTGCCCTTTCCTAATGAGGAAAAAAATGTAACTACGAAAATGCCATTAATGAAATCTCCCACGTAAGCGATCAACTCTACCACACGGACAAAGTGCAGTATGGTAGAGTTAGAGTTCCAGCGTAGTAGAGTTCAAGTATGCTTAGTAGAGTTGACATTAATGAAATTTCGTGTGTAGTAGAGTTAGATTTCCAGCGTGATAGAGGTGAAGTATGCTTGGTAGAGTTAGATTTCCAGCATAATAGAGTTGTTGTTTGTGCTTTAATCAACTCTACCACACGGACATAGTGCAGTATGGTAGAGTTAGAGTTCCAGCGTAGTAGAGTTAAAGTATGCTTAGTAGAGTTGACATTAATGAAATTTCGTGTGTAGTAGAGTTAGATTTCCAGCGTGATAGAGGTGAAGTGTGCTTTGTGAAGTTAGATTTCCATCATAATAGAGTTGTTGTTTGTGCTCTAATCAACTCTACCACATGGACAAAGTGCAGTATGGTAGAGTTAGTTTTGAAAACCTAGCCTACTTTCGTAGTAGAGCTTAAATTACGTATTTACCCCTCAATTATTAGCTCATCTGCCGCGCACCCAACTTATTCCTCCATAAGTGACACCATTGTATCTTTCTTCAAGCTCCTTTACTTCTTTGAAGCTCCTTTGCTTTTTCTGTTTATGTTTGGATCTATGGATCAAATCATTTTGGTTTGTGGGATTTGGAGTTTTAATGAAAATTGATGGATATTTTCGGTGGACCAGTCGTACGGGTGTCAGATCATAGACATTGTCGAAGATTTAAGGCTCGATGAATTTCTGGAGATGGTTTATGCCGATTTTGGTTTGGATGAACATTGTCATGAGCTAAAACTAAGCTACATGCCAAATGTTGTCATTCATTCACTACCAGAAGATACTCCCCCTGTAATTGTAAGTAATGACGAGAAATTACCACTAGGATCTCGTGCAAGTGTTTGTTTCACAATTTTGTAAGGAAGCAATGCGTCTATGTGTCGAAATTACCACTAGATCTCGTGTTTCATTGAGTTACCCTGAAAAAGGTCAGTGTAGTTGGAGAAACGGTGATGAGAAATTCCAATGTAAGTTGGAGAACAATTATGCCTCGTATAATAGAGTTGACCCTAGGTGTAGTAGAGTTGATCCGGTGTTTAGTATAGGTGGACCAAACAATGAACGTATACCAGAAAATGTGAAACATGAAAGTGAACATGCAGAGGACGAGGATGTGGAATTCAGATTCGACTGTTGTGATGATATGGATGGCGCAAGCTCGGATGATGAAGATTATATCAGTGTTCGTAGAAAATCGAAAGAAGAAAAGAAGAAAAACCTGTCGGAGAAAGCAACGAGGTTGGATTTGAATGCTGAGTATTTGGACATAGAGATGTCAACACTCGCATTGGTTGTTGGGCAACGATACTCATCAAACAAAGAACTCATGACCAGGCTAAAAATACTTTCTGTCTTTTAGAGGTTTGACTTCGATGTTGTTGCTTCATCAAAGACAGTGTTGGATGTGAAATGTTGGGTGCCAAACTGTCAGCGGAGAGTGCGAGCTTCACCTGTCGACGACGGTGGATGTTTCTTTGTCCGGAAGTATATGGGAGAACATAGTTGTTCTGTTACAGAGAGATCAGGTCGTGCATGACAAGCTGTCAACAAAAGTCTTAGGAAAGTTATTACTTGGAATTCGTAGGGTGGAATTGGGCCATCTGTTTCTTCCTCAACACGTTGCTGATTCAATGAGCAAGCGATTCGGTCTAAAGGTACAAACGTAATTTTACGCCATGGTAGAGTTAATCTTCGTAGTAGAGTTAGATTGCAGTGCTGACATTTAAGTAGTGTTGGTCTGACAGTGTGGTGGAGTTAGATAACAGTGTAGTAGAGGTGGATTACGTGTAGTAGAGTTAGTATGTCATTTGGTATAGTTAGGTTCTATAGTGGGCTAGAGTTTAGATTGCAGTTTTGGCGTTTGGTAGAGTTGGCTTTTAGTGTAGTAGAGTTAGATTGCAGTGCTGACGTTTAAGTAGAGTTGGGTCTGACAGTAGTTAGGGTAGAGTTAGATAACAGTGTGGTAGAGTTGGATTATGTGTAGTAGAGTTAGGTTGCAGTGTGTGGTGGGAGTTAGATTGCAGTGTAGTAGAGTTAGTCTGACGTATGGTAGAGTTAGTGTGACATTTAAGTCTGACGTTTATGCAAATGAAAGTACTGGAAAGCACACCGTACTCTAAGCCAAGCACGAACCCTAGTTTCCGGCAGTTCGAAAAGTAGTTATGAAGAACTTCCGTCGTACTTGTTTGCTATTAGAAGAGCGAATCCCAGAACTCTAATAAAGCTCGAAGTTGACGGGCAAGACATGTTAAGTTTTTTTTCATCGCCTTCGATGCAAGTATTAGGGGTTTTCCTTACATGAGGAAGGTTGTTGTTGTCGATGGTACATTTTTGCTAAGGAAGTATAAAGGTACTCTACTAACTGCTACCATGCAAGATGGTAACTTCAACATATTTCCTATGGCTTTTGGTGTTGTTGATACCGAGAATGACGAATCTTGGGAATGGTTTTTTAAACAGCTCAACAGTGTGATCTCTGATGACAGAGAACTTTCCATCATATCAGATAGACACAAATCCATTGCTAAAGCCATAAAGATTGTGTACCCACTTTCTTCTCGGGGTATTTGCACCTACCACCTACGTAAGAACATTTTGTCGAAATTTAGAGGTGGCGAGCCCTTTAAGTTCTTCAAGAAAGCTGCCACCACTTTTAGGGTCGATGAATTCAACGCTTAACTTGCTCAGATTCAGGCGTTAAATCCAAAGCTTCATGCCTACTTGATAAAAGCTGACGTGCGGTTGTGGAGTCGAGTTTAGTTTCCCAGAAACAGATACAATTTTACTACGTCGAACATTGCAGAATCAATAAACCAGGCATTATCATAGGCAATAACTTTTCCCATTGTACAACTTATAGATGCAATAAGGTCGATGTTAACATGTTGGTTCGCGAAGCGGAAGACGAAGGCCACTCTCACGTCAACTATTCTAACAACATCTGTTGAAAAGTTCCTAAAGGTAGAGTTACCATTGCCCTTAGTAGAGTTAGTCCCTTCATAGTAGAGTTACCTCGACCTTTAGTAGAGTTAGTCCCTTTGCTGCAGAGTTAGCACTCCATTTAGGAGATTTAACATTATATTTGTTATAAATGATAGACAAGGGTCGATGAAGCTAGACAGTAAAACGTGCAAGACATAGACAAACACCAGGCTGTTGTTACGCGATCTGAAACTTCTCATTTACTCTTGACTGAGAAGACGTGTTCTTGCAAGTGGTATGATGTCGAAAAGATTCTTTTTGTCCATGCTATTGCCGTTACTGAGGCTTGTAGAACGCTCACGATCAAACTTACCCATCCATACTATCACACGACCTTCTTGTACAACGCATACTCTGGTAGTATCTTTCCAAGAGATGATGTCCTTCCCGTTCCGTTGGATGTGAGTCGTAAGCTGTGTAATACACCACACGTGTGTCAACAACCAGAAAAGCTGAAGAAATCGCGGATAAAGAGCTGGTTCGAGTACTCCCAGCCCGAAAAACGTCCAAGAAAAGTTTCAGCTTGTTCTAAATGTAAGAAACTTGGTCACAATCTCCGACATGTAGTCAAAGTATTCATTCTTGAATAGAAGAGTTAACACTGCGCTTGGTAGAGTTATTTATTTTGTGGTAGAGCTAGACTGTATTATGTGGTAGAGTTATTTATTCCGTGGTAGAGCTAGACCGTATTATGTGGTAGAGTTAACCCTGCAAGAAAGATATTTATGAATTCGTAGTACCAAGTGCATACTTCACATGCTTCGGCCATTGGTTGATCAAAGTCTTCGGCATCGAATCCTTCAAAGAAATGGAGAATCTCCAGGAATTCACCTCTGCAAGAACATCCTTCTTGATCATATGTTTTTTTCGAGAATTAGCAATTGCTACTCTCCTCGCCAACTGAGCGATCCTGGGTGACGAAAGGTTCTGTTCTAGAGGTGGTTTATGTATTCCAATGTATCAGCAATTGTTTCCTACAGTAGAGGTCTTAGGACTTCATAACCCTCCTGTCTTCTGTCATCTCCTAAACAGACTAGCAGAAATTCATAAAGCAGTGTGACCTCTTCACAGTCACCATTAGATGCTCTTACCAACAGTTCCAAACCACCATCACGATTCCCATTGACAAAGAACTTTGTCATACCTCATTGGTATGTAGCTTCCACATTACCAGCATTGCATAACCTAGTGAGGAAATTGTTCAAAAGAGACCTACTTCTCAAAGGGGAATAAAATGGAACATAACGTATATCTATATTCCTGAGAACCTCATTCTCATCGCAAAGCTCTTTAAAATCCTTCGACACGAGCCTGATACTGTAAATCTCATCAAGTCCTTCCGCTCCACATCGAGCTATGATGTTCGTCAAAGCATTGTTCGGTAAGTCCATGATATGTGCCTTGTGAACATTTGGTGAATCCATATATCCAAAAGAAAACAAATAACCATTACAAATATAAGCACCATTAATTACAAATATAAGCATCAAGATATACAAATTATTACCTTTGTTTGGAGTTAGGTGAAGATGGAACGTTTTGGTAAAGGTGAAGATGGATAATTTAGAAGAAGTTATTAACGATTGGAAGGTTATTTATAACAATTTGACTCTTCAGTTTCCCTTCACTTTAGAGTCTAATCGTTATTATGATTACATCTCGGAGATCATGTCCAATATTAATGTTTATTAACTTTCATTCCACGGCTAGTAGAAGTTGT
Source organism: Lepidium sativum (assembly GCA_023374145.1). NCBI lineage: Eukaryota > Viridiplantae > Streptophyta > Magnoliopsida > Brassicales > Brassicaceae > Lepidium > Lepidium sativum. The sequence goes on along the minus strand of JAKUCM010005463.1, from coordinate 5,901 downwards.
AAACTAAATGTAGTCAATACGTAGATCGTGTCCACGTCTGTCATCCATTGTTTGTTAGTGGCACAGAATGTGGGTAGAGTTAGTTTTGAGTTAGATCACGTATGGTTTCGAATAGAATAGTAGTAATTAGTTGTCAATAACTAACTAAATAATAGAGTTAGTTCTGAGTTAGAACTATAGAAATATATATTACTCTAGGACTATACAAATATACACTAGAGTAGGACTGTACACAGACTAAACAAATCTACCAATCCAGCTGGGTGGCTCTGATGAGAAGGCTCTGATCACTCTCGAGTGCAGATTGTGGATCACTAGAAAAAATTTATGATTCTATAGGAAGTTCTTCTTTGAAATCAATGGCGTATTTCAACCGAGAAAAGGTGACGTACTCGTCACAAAGACCTTCAAAGTTGCATCTGATGGCCAGACACTCGATCATCTTCGTAACGTACACGCCACATTCGCCTGAGCGTTTATTACGTGGTATGCCCTTAGTCACACACACAATCTTATATTGAGTCGCGCTAATGTGTGGTCGCATCTCCTTGGGTGAAAAAACCTTAATCGTCTTCGGAATCATCACGACATATGCTCTACAAAAAATGAGAACCATGAAAATGAACTCTATTACAAATGTAAATGTACTCTACCACACTACAACCTAACTCTACCAAACCCCAGACCAACTCTACTAAACTATAAACTAACTCTACGAAACCCCAGACCAACTCTACTAAACTACAACCTAACTCTACCAAACCCAGACTAACTATACCAAACTGAAATTCAACTCTACCACACTACAATTCAACTCTACCAAATGCAATCCAACTATACCACACTTCAACCTAACTCTACCATACAACAAGCTAACTATACCACAGTATAGTCCAACTCTACAATCTGACTCTACCAACCGTCGTTTGAGTAATTAAACTCTACCATATGAACTCTACTAATATGAATTTGAGTAACTTACTTGCGTGACTCTACCACTACACCAGGGGGAGTGCAAGATGGGTCGGATCAAAAATGTGAATCTTTCTTTCGTTGAGATTAACTTCGACGGCCACCTTGTGGATGTTTTCAAAATTATGAGGGATGTAGATGGTGTCCACGTCTCTCATCCACTGCTTCCTAGTGGCACTGAATGTGGGTGCAGAGCCGTCGAATACATCTTTAAACCCACCAGGCCACAGAAAAGTATCCTCCTTTCCTAAGTAATCTCTTTTGTACGTGTAGCACCAAAAACCACAAAACAGTGGTTCCATGAAAGCTAGACGATTACTCCTATATGGGCTTGGAGTTTGCAAGGATCTTTGCCGAAGGAGATTCATCCCGCAAGCAATATGCTGTAAAAACTTTACTGTATTAGTGTTCTAATTTAACTCTACTAAACAAAAATTACGTCATAATACACTTTAACTTACGCAATCGTGAAGCCAACCATAACGAGCGACATGCCACTTCTCTTTTAGGCATATCAAGCGGAGGAAGAAATCCGCATTTGGACTAGGGTTCCCGTCGATAGTAAGTTCTCTACAAAATTTATCACAATTGTACGTAATCGACGAATTGATATATTACACACAACACATTAAAGTAGGTACTTACAATTGATGCTTCATATAGTCGCGTAACCGAAGTACTTTTAATTTTGAGATTGGACCAAAAGGATCATAGACACTCCAAGAATGAATAACATTCGCATGAATCCGCTTGACAATGGAACAGCCTTGGAAAGGGGATACCTGTAAAAAGAAGGGACTGTAAGATCGTATTAACTCTACCAAACAACAGTCCAACTCTACCAAACGGAGGACTAAATCTACCATACAACAAGCCCAACTCGACCAAACAACAATCCAACTCGACCAAACGGAGGACTAACTCTACCATACAACGTGATCCAACTCTACCCAACTAAAACCAACTCTACTAAATGGAGGACTAACTCTACCATACAACATGATCCAACTCGATCAAACAACAGTCCAACTCTACCAAATGGAGGACTAACTCTATCATACAACATGATCCAACTCTACCCAACTAAAACCAACTCTACTAAACTACTATCTAACTCTAACACACTACTATCCAACTCTACCAATCTAAAACTTAACTCTACAAAATGGTTAATGAACTCTACTCTAGTTGAATATGAACAGTATCTGATTCTTTGCGAGTACTCGTGCCTGAGTCTCTTTCGGTAACACGTCTTCCATAAAGATTAACTCCTCCTGTGTTTGTTTACCCTTTTCAAGAGTATCCACCATGTTTATGACGCCAACCTGTGACATTCCTGGCTTAATTTTTTCCACATCGTAAGGTAGTTCTTCTTTTGACGGTTCTTCTGGATTCCTAACAACTCTTGATAATGGGCTCAAAGGGTTGGATGTCTCCTGACTCTGGATAACCTATTTATTCTACAAAAAATATGAAAAATGTCAACTCTATTTAACAGAATTATCAACTCTACCATAAGATTTACTTATAACGGGATTACCTAATCCGGTGGGATGGTATGTTTAGTGCTAGCTGGGGACACTTGGGTGTCGTCGAGGTGAGCATCCACATTTGTTGGTTTAATTGTATTACGCACAATACCTGAACCTGCACTTGGTGTTTTCTCTGGCTCCGAGTCCACAAGGGTAGGCCGCTCCCAAGGAGGTGTCTGCGAAGAGCAACTCAATATGTTAGATTCACATATAGTAGAGTTGGTAATAGTGGTAGAGTTCGTCTTACTGGTTTGGAAGAGATGTTTTGAACACAATAATTATTTTGTAGAGTTAAACATAACTCGACCAAACCATATAACTATTCGTTTTATGTGTATGTTCGTACAAGGATGTATGTAATGTTTGTTGTTTGTTGGTACATAATTAATCAGAGTAAGTCTCATTCAAAATAGAGCCTTACGTACCGATTTAAGTTCCTTATTATTAGGGGAGTTGGGAGTACGGTTTGTATCGCCTTCTACGTTATATTCGTGACCTACATCTTCAGGATGTAGGCTCCCTTCTACGTCATCTTCGCGATTCACATCTTCATAAGTTCGATGTCGTGCACTTGTCTGACCTCCACCCTCATTTGCCAAGCTATAAACTGGGGGTTGCACTTTGGTCTCCTCTAGCCTAAGAATCTTCTCAATCATGGCTGTATTGTTTGAAGTGTTACGCTCCAACCTATTCACGCGCTCAGTAAGCATTATGGTCTCTGCCCTGGTATCAAGCCTACTCTCCTCAAGACGATATATATGTTTCTGATCGTGTCTCATCCCTTCGAAGGCTCTGGTCAGACCTCTAAGAGTGTCAAACAACGCATTAGACTCCTCTGCCTTCCGCTTTTTCTTTTTAACAACTCTCACCACATCCTGCATGGTGGTGGAGTCATCCATCCTAATCTGAATTCTCTTATTCTCTTCTTTCTTGTGTCTTTTCACTTCTTTATTGTGTTTTTTCTCTACTTTATTGTGTTTTTTCTCTTCTTTATTGTGTTTTTTCTCTTTCCCTTTCTCCACCTGCACGTTTGAATTAGCACCACGCTTGCTCATCCTCTCCTCGACATAAGCATCCGCCTTCCTCTTATTACTTTTGTCCCAAGCGGATTCATCTAGCCTAGAGGCAAGTATGTCTCCAAGCATGGTGTCCACTTTGTGGTCTGCAATATCGTTTGGCCATAGAGGCATTATCTCCAGAGGCTGTGTAGTCAGCTGCTTAAGACGTACCTGGTAGACGAGAAGATGCAATTTATTATTGAACTCTACTACACTACAGATAACTCTACTAAACTTAAATGAACTCTACTACACATGGATAACTCTACTACACGTAAATGAACTCTACTACACGTAAATGAACTCTACTATACTTGAAATCAACTCCACTGTACTTATAAAATTAAACTCTTCTATACTTGAAATCAACTCCACCTTACTTGAAATTGAACTCTACCATGTATGTATAGTGGAGTAAATGAACTCTACTATACATATATGAACTCTATCAATCACATTTACCGGCTCTACTACAAAAGGATATTACCTTTCCATTATTTGCTAGCTCCAACTTCACCAAGTCCTCGGGGTCAATGGTTTGTTTTTTGATGGGTCTCCATCGTAGAATGGGGACGTCACCTTCTCTTTGCTCCCCAAATATTTCTGCGACTATGGGGATGAACTCAAATGCCCATATCAGAAGTGCGTGCACAAACCCGTGTACTGTGTAATTACTGGCATTTTTGCATCCTCACATTTTTATCGATTTTATCAGTTCTGGAAACGCCACTCTTCCCCATGGATGCCTCTCGAATATCTCAAAATTTGTAACCAACTTTGCAGCACTAAAAGGGAGCATATTATTTGTGTGGCAACCAAAAAATCCTACATTCAAAACCACTAGCAAGCCACCATCTTCCTCTTCTCGAAAGACCACCCTCTACATCTCCCCAAGATTTCTTTCAACTCTACCCATTTTGGTCCTTCACCAACCCCTAAGCCAATATCTTCCCAAAGTTCTCTGTGCGCTTCATCTGCCTCATTAGAAGCCTTCTCGAAGATACCGCAATTAAGCTGCGTTATTTCAGCAAACTCGTGCAGAGAAAACCTCGTAGGCCAAGACCCAAACAGCACCCAAATCTCATACATCTTCTTAGTCACTAGTTGATTCATCAACAGGTACTGTATATGCCTCCCTGTAAAGTTGTAGTCGGAATCTGCTAGTTTTAGAAAAACGCCTACGCAAGTGTTCTCCTTTATGTCTACGTATGCATCCTCACTAATACCCTTGATCATATTACTGATGTTTTTTAGATTTCAGAAATGGTTGATGCTTCGATTCTTCATCACATGTACACAGTGTGTGAGAAACTTCTTCGGGTACTTCTTGTCTGTCATATCTAAAGATGAAAGAAAACAAACGATAAGCATTATAAAACCCAACTCTACCACACTACAAGGCAACTCTACATTCTTACAATCTAACTATACAAACGTCAGACTAACTCTACTACACTACAACCTAACTCTACCACACGATAATCTAACTCTACTAAACGACATCCTAACTCTACTATACCAGACGGAATCCAACTATACCACACACTACAACCTAACTCTATTACACTACATACCAACTCTACCACACTATAATCTAACTCTACCACACGTCAGACTAACTCTACTACACTACAAGTTAAATCTACCACACGATAATCTAACTCTACTAAACGACAGCCTAACTCTACCACACCGGAATCCAACTATACCGCACACTACAACCTAACTCTATTACACTACAAACCAACTATACCTCACTATAATCTAACTCTACCACACGTCATACTAACTCTACTACACTACAAGCTAACCCTACCACACTATAATCCAACTATACCCCCCTACGACCTAACTCTACCAAACGTCATACTAACTATACTACACGTATCATATCGCTTCTTCACCCTTACCCTCACAACTAATTACGAACTATATCACATTGGCTCAGACTGGGGAAGAAATCTACTAGACACAGAATAAGTTAGTGAAGAACAAAAACCCAAATGTCGCAAAATTGAGAAATCCAAATCTCGCAAAATCGAGAAACCCAATGTCTACGTCAACCCTAAACCCAAATGCCCTTACGAAAAAGAAGAAAAAGCAGAAGAGGAGCAGAGGATAAAGAAAAGAAGAAACTTACCGACAATGAAGACGACGAGTACGAAGAACAAGATTAAGAAGAAGACAACGAGTATGAAATACAGCGAATAACACGTTGAGTAAGACGAGGAAGGAACAAAATCAAGAGAAGTTAACGACGACGGTTTACACTATAGGTTTCTTTCTTTTTCTTTAGTGAAACTAATCAGAGAAGAAGAAAATAGAAGAAGACATCTCTC
>JAKUCM010005462.1:0-25996 GCA_023374145.1 Lepidium sativum | reverse complement strand
ACCAAGTCAATGAAGGCTAAAATCGAGACAAAAATACTCCACTGACCAAAGCAATCGGTAGCAACCTGATTACAAGCATACCAACCAATTCGTTAGAGACAAAACATCAAATCAGTATAAAAGACGATTCCAATGCTCTAAAAACGAGAATTAGACGATCATACCAAAAACCTAGAAGATAAACTACATGATCTTAAAGGAACAAGCGATTTCAAAAAAGTACTTAGCCAAAGATCAAAGTCGCTACAGAAGTTGTTCTACCAAACGAATCTAAAAGCATTGAAGTCAAGTCAAAAGCAAAGATGACAAAAATTACCGTGAAGAACAGCTCTTCAAAAACGTAATCAAATCAGCCTCCGCTTCCACTTGTTCTTCTTTTAGTTCGCAAATTACTCATCTCATCTTCTTCCTCTAGATCTCTCTCCAGGCATTTCCGCTCTGGCTCCTACTTTTTCACGCTGTGAAGAATTGGTTTGGTATGGTGGACTTAAGAGAATAGCTGCGAAATGACGATATTACCCTTACTTTACAGTCTCAAAAATGTGTTTTAGTTTATTTTTTTAATTCGAAGTTGCGTGACTTTGCCTCCTCGGGATCGCCTTGCAATAAAAAAAAAAAATACTCATGTTATTTTTAGTCAAAAAATAATTATTAATCCAACTACAATTAAAATAAAATCTTTTGAGATTTAATCATTTAATGTCTTAATCTCTCTGTTTAAAAATAAGAGATTCGATCTGATACTTTCCATTTCCCATGAAACAATCTTTTAATCAGTTGAACTTTTTCTATATTTTTCTTTAAAACAATGCATTTTGGTTTGTAAAACATTCACGTGTATAATAATAGCAATAATAAATGTTTTAATAACTATTCGGTTGCAAATGGTTTTTAGCCTAGTGACCGACGGTAAATCCACTTAAGACAGCTCATTTGCACAATCAGGAATCGAGTCTCTTTACCTACATTATTAGGAATTTAGCTATTAGACCGGCTAATTGTAATCTAATTAATATGTCGTTCACAAAAAAAATAAAAAATAATTATTCGGTTTTATATGCGCAACGTTCTCGTAGTGTATACAAATGAGGTAGAAAATAATTGTTTTCTTTTGTAATAATAGTTTCAAAAATAATATATTATTTTACAAGTTTTTAAATTTAATTAAGAACCGATAAAAGGTTAAATATATAATTACACATTCCTCTTCTGTTTGTTTCCGTTATATGAAAATAAGCACCAATCTGTTTGAAATGTAATTAATAACAGTATTTATGGTTTATTGAACCAACAAAAAACAGTATTTATTGTATTTATTCATAATAAATAAATAAGCAATAATGATAACTATAACAAAAATAAAATAAACAAAGAGAGGCTGACAAGTTATAAAGACAAGATGTCTTGGACGGTGAGCTTTCGGTCCACTTTCGTCATCCTTTGTGTCTTTCTCCACGTTGGATTTTAGATTCGATCTGTTTGCTATATTGCGTGTCAAAATACAAATTAGTTTAAATTTTGTAGGAATTAGCATATCGTTTAATTAGGATTACGAATATCCACTTCAAAATTAATTGGTCATGAGATTGGTCTAACTCTCATATATACTAGAGTTAATTCTCTATTCTTAGTGATATAGGACAATCTCACATTCCCCTCGAGATAATGGTCCGTCTAACAATTAGTCTTGATAATTCAATTTCGGATTAGATTAATCGAGTCTCTTTTTGGACTAGATCAGTTTGGGTGGGACAATGTGAGTTCAAAATTTGATATCATGGAAGATCTTTGCTCTTATACCACGTAAGATTATGAGCTTCCAACTCAAAACCAATTGGTCATATGAGTGAATTGGCCCAAGTCTCATATATACTAAAGTTAATTTCCTATTTTTAGTCATGTGAGACATTCTCACACTCCCTCTCAAGACAATGATCCGTCTAGCCTTTAGTCTCGACAATTTAATCTCATGTTAAACTAATCGGATTTTGTTTTTGACCAAATCGGTTTGGGTGGGGCAGTGTGAGTTCAGACTCTCATATCATTGAAAGATCTTTGTTCTGATACTATATAAGATTATGAGTTTCCAACTTAAAACTAATTAGGCATAAGTGAATTGACATAAATCTCATATATACTATAATTAATTATATACTCTTAGTAACGTGGAACATTCTCGCAATTTTGTAGGAATTAGCATAATATTTCGAGTTAGTTTAAGATTCATTTATTACGGAATTAATTTAAAACGAGACTTCGAATCTACTGTTCACTATGTTGCCAATATTGAATTAACATAAAGTAAGGTTTGTGTTTTAGTTTTTGTTTGTAGTTTCTAGAATAAGACGTAACAACATGAATAGAAGAGTCAACACTCAACAGCCACCTACCTAACCATTTATTAGTTTTTTTGGTATGAACAATTTAATAGTTCCAGATCGATTTCATGCCCCAAAGATTATTGTATTATTATTCAGAAATCGTTTCATAATCATCCTTCACATGCTTTAAAATTTAATAGTCTAAGCTGAACATATATTAAATTCTATATATATTAAGACTAAGTAAAACTATATAACAATCACTCTGATTTAATAGTTCTAGATCGGTTTCCTACCCAAAAATTATAGTATTATATTATTCATCTGAAACCATTTCATAATTTATATCATTTTAATTTAACAGTTATATCGACAATGTCCAATTAATAACCTAAAATCTATCCCTAAAATTTCATTTTTAGTTTATCAGTGTAGTAAAAAAAATGGAATCATAATATATGAATTTCTTTAGCTAAATCGTTCTAACCACCCCGTTTTGGCTCTATGACTAAAGTTGATTTTATATTATTAGTGAACCCAAGTGAAAGTGCATAACACAAATCATATATATTCAAACTGAAACAAGGCCTTGTAATCTTTAATTCTTAACAAGACGGGCCCATCAATACTTAATTATGATAGGCCCATTAATGCTTAATGAAGGTAGGCTTAGTAATGCTTAATAGGCCCATTAACAAATATTGAAGCCCATGCCGATAAAGTTTGGTAGCGAGACAAGGCCTTGTAATCTTTAATTCTTAACGAAGATAGGCCCATTAATACTTAATTAAAATAGGCCCACTAATACTTAATTAAAATAGGCCCATTAATGCCCAATAAAAATTGGGCCATTTAAAATGTTGAAGCCTATACCGATAAAGTTTTGGTGGCGAGAGGCCAAAGTAACCACCATTATCAAGAGTTTCTTAATTTATTTTATTATTAAAAATTTTAAAAAAATTTTATGAAAGTTTTTTTTATTTATTAAAGAGTTTCTTACCTTATTTTATTATTAAAATATATTTTTAGTTTATTTTTTTCATATATAATCATTTAATAATATTTAAGAAATTCTAATAAGAATTCTTAAATAATGTTGCTTTTTGATGCATATCTAGAGGACCAACCACGAAAAAGTCTGCCACGTCACTTTTGATAGTTGACTAATGATTAAATATTTAGTAAATGACCAAAAAACCCTTAGTTGTTTTGTTTACAAACTAGACGTTGTTGACTCAGACACTTGTTTTCACTCAGAAATTCGAAATCAAAGATCAATGTCGATGACGGCGTTGGCACTTCGGCGGAATGTTCGCCGGAAATTGTACTCGATGCAAGTTAGGTGTATCTCGAGCTCTGAATCTTCTGTAGGAACTTCGATTAAGCCTAAGGAGCGGAGTATTGAGAAGATTTTAGTGGCGAACAGAGGAGAAATTGCTTGCCGGATCATGAGAACAGCGAAGCGTCTGGGGATTCAAACCGTTGCGGTATACAGTGACGCTGATAAGAATTCACTCCATGTGAAGTCTGCCGATGAAGCGGTACGGATTGGCCCGCCCTCGGCTCGTCTCAGTTACCTCGGCGGTGAGACTCTTATGGAGGCAGCAGCTCGGACTGGTGCGCAGGTGTGAATTTGATTAGTCTATTGTTTAGTTTTCGAGACTTCAGTGGACTAGGAAAGCCAAATTTCTGAAATTGGAACTTTAACTTCGTAATTATTATGCGTAATGGAATAACAAGGGGGGATTAGGACTAACAGATGTGAGCCAAAACGGATGAATAATTGCTAGATTCATACGACTGATTCTTTATATGTGACTTAGATTCCATGAGAAGTGATTTGACTTTGCTCTTTTATTAAAAGATCATTATTTTCTTGTAGCTGATATCTTCTTTGAATTATAACTAGGCAATACACCCTGGCTATGGCTTCTTGTCGGAAAGTTCCAACTTTGCTCAACTCTGTGAAGATTCAGGTCTAATATTTATCGGACCTCCAGCATCTGCAATTAGAGACATGGGTGACAAAAGGTACCGTAACAGGCTACCTATTTGCCCCATGTTTCTCTTCACAAGCTGTCTTTTATCCCTAACTTCTGACTACGCTTCCTTCATGTGTGTTTATTCAGTGCATCCAAGAGAATAATGGGGGCTGCTGGCGTTCCTCTTGTGCCTGGATATCATGGCCATGAGCAAGATATTGATCTTATGAAGTCAGAAGCGGAAAAGATTGGATATCCTATAATAATCAAGCCAACACATGGAGGTGGAGGGAAGGTATGTTATTCTTTACTACATTGATTTTTCCAATAGATAGCTTGTTGTTTAGTCAAATTACTCATGTCACCTTGATTTGTTTTTATTAATAGTCAAATTACTGGTCTCAGTTTTAAAACTCGCTCAGAAAAATGGTTTTAATTTTTTTAAGTGGCCAAAATACAGATCATTGATCAGTAACTTTGATACCCTTATAACATTATTTGGTTGTGAAGTAAATAAACTTTTGTTTTTAGGGAATGCGAATAGTGGAAAGTGAGAAGGATTTTGCTGATTCATTTCTGGGGGCTCAACGTGAGGCTGCTGCTTCTTTTGGTGTGAACACAATTCTTCTTGAGAAATATATAACTCGACCAAGGCATATCGAAGTTCAGGTAGTAGGTCGTTGACATTCGATATCCTGTTTAGTCTACTGTAATACTGTTATTAGATTTCCTTTAATTAGATCTCCTTTTGTGTTTGCACTGCTTTTAGATATTTGGTGACAAACATGGAAATGTTCTTCATCTGTACGAAAGGGATTGCAGTGTACAAAGAAGGCACCAAAAGATTATCGAAGAAGCTCCTGCGGTAATGACTGTTTCTTTCTGTCATTGGTTTGTATCGTTTCAAGTATAAATGGATGTGGGTCTGATTGAAACACTGCTGGTGCAGCCTAATATATCTGAAATGTTCCGCACAAACTTAGGCAAGGCTGCTGTCTCAGCGGCACAGGTATCCCTTTAAACCTTGCTTTTATCCATTACAGATTTTAGTGGTTTCAGTGAGATGTCTTTTCGGAAATATTTCATTACAATGTTCTGTATATTGCATTCTTTTACAGTAGACTATATGTCCCATAAGTCTTTCTTTTCTATATTTTACGTTGTCCATTACTAATATACGATCAAAAATGACACCATTGTTAATTTGAGTTACATTGATCTGTAGTCTTTTGACGCCTCTTCTTGCTAAGCTATCTTTCACTTCAACTCCCTCAAGAAGCGCTTATATTCTGTTTCCTTCTGATATTTAAAGGCAGTTGGATATTACAATGCTGGTACAGTGGAGTTTATAGTTGATACTGAGTCTGATCAATTTTATTTCATGGAAATGAACACCCGTCTCCAGGTACTTCTTAGACCCTTGTATAAAATAAAATTGACCTCGAGTAATTTCGATTATCGAAGGACAATGATAATCCTTGTCAGGTCGAACATCCTGTAACTGAGATGATTGTTGGTCAAGATCTTGTGGAATGGCAAATTCGGGTTGCCAATGGAGAACCTCTCCCAATGAGCCAACCTGAGGTGCCAATGTTAGGTATTGGTCTTCTTCCTTGACATGGTGAAAAATATTCTTTTGGATTATATTCATTCCTTAATATTTTTCTATTGAATCCAAGGTTTTTCAAGATATTACTTCTGGCTGAAATTAAACTTTGAACAACTTTTCGTTAAAACTTAATTATTAATTTGCTACTGTTAGTTCTTTATTTTGATCCGCATATGTACCCTCTTGGCAGGTCATGCCTTTGAGGCCAGAATATATGCTGAAAATGTTCCAAAAGGATTTCTTCCTGCAACAGGGGTCCTAAATCATTATCGCCCTGTGGCAGTCTCACCGTCAGGTGCGGTTCAGCCTGTATATACAACTGTTATTTCTTCCATCTTTCGATAAGACTTCTCTCTCTCTCGACATCAGACTCTGTTTTTTGTCCTGTTGTGAGCTTCTTTCATGGTGGATTTTTTCTGTTTTCTGTAACAGTTCGGGTTGAAACTGGAGTTGAGCAAGGAGACACTATTAGCATGCACTATGATCCTATGATTGCAAAGCTTGTTGTCTGGGGAGGTAATCGATGGGAAGCTTTAGTGAAACTGAAGGATTGCTTGTCTAAATTTCAGGTACATTCCCTGAGACCTTGTGACAACGTTTTGGAGCTCTCTCCAGCGGCAATTATACCCCAGCATAAATTTAAACTTTCACGGCCTTCTTAAGAAACTTTCTGAGTTGCTGGCACATTGCTTGTTACGTACCACAGTAGTACAATAATTACATGGTATCGTTGTTGGTAGGTAGCAGGTGTACCTACGAACATAAATTTTCTTCAAAGTCTTGCAAGTCATAAAGAGTTCGCTGTGGGCAATGTAGAAACTCATTTTATTGAGCACCATAAACGTGATCTATTTGCTGATGAAAGCAATCCAGCTGCAGAAGAAATCACATACAGATTGGTTAAGCGTAGTGCAGCATTGGTGGCTGCTTGTGTCTCTGCAATCGAGCATTCTGCTTGGAACGAAAGTAATTATGGTCAGTTCACACGAGTCTTGTGTTTTCTTCACAAGTTACATGAATCCCAAGCAAGCCTTAATCTATTATGCATAAACTCATCCAGGGAAACTTCCACCGATATTGTATTCTCATCCTCCTTTTAGGGTCCATCATGAAGCCAAACAGACCATTGAGCTAGAGTGGAATAATGAAGGTGAGAGAGTTTGCTCTAAGCTTATATCACTCGGTGTAATATATCAATCAGATGGAAGCTATCTCATTCAGGTAGTAACTCACTTCTAGACAACACTTGACCCTGTTGCTGTATTGTATATAAACTTTAATTTATGAGTTGTGTCATTGGGATTTTGATGTTTTAACAACATTCCACGAGACAGGAAGGCAATGATTCTCCAAGTTTAGAAGTCAGAGTAACTCGATCAGGAGAGTGTGACTTTAGAGTTGAAGCGGCCAGATTGAGCATGAATGTTAGTCTAGCTGCGTACTTAAAGGTAAATCATTGGCATCATGGTCAAGCAACTCTCCTCACCTTTATGTCATGCTCTCTTATTATTTCTCGAAACTGTTATGCTGTGTTTTTGGTGACAGGACGGTTATAAGCATATTCATTTATGGCATGGTGCAGAACACCATCAGTTCAAGCAGAAGTTAGGAATCGAATTCTCAGAAGATGAAGGTGTCCAGCACAGAACCAGCTCTGAAACATCATCGCACCCTCTGGGAACCATTGTGGCCCCCATGGCTGGTTTGGTTGTTAAGGTCCTTATCGAAATTGAAGCTAAAGTAGATCAAGGTCAACCTGTATTAGTCCTAGAGGCAATGAAGATGGAGGTTAGTTAACATATTAACCATTCTTTTTCTTATACTATGGATATACAAACCGTTAACACATCGTTCAAATTTTCTTTTTCATGGTGGAGCAGCACGTTATGAAAGCCCCTTCCTCTGGAACCATATGTGACCTCAAAGTCAAACCGGGCCAGCAAGTTTCAGATGGTAGTGCTTTATTCAGGATCAAAGGTTAAAGGTAATATAGTACTAACCTTTTTCTCCTCTACAGTCATATCATCCTTGGATAATCTCAACCAACTGCACCAGTTTCATAATCTTTGCAGGATAAGTAACACGATTCACGATTGATCGTACCAATCCGCTGGCTTACCCAAAACCTGAAAGCGAGCATTTGGGTGTATGTGTATATAAACCATAATCTTACAGAAGATAAATAAATAAAAGCTTTAAAAGTGTTTATGCTGCCTCTATATAGATCTGCGTGGCTCAAGATTGAATGTTACATATGAGTGTACAAAGCCATTTCACGATAGACCATATGGTAATTACATTCATAATCAAGATAGACCAAGCCATTTCTTGAACACTAAACCAGCTTCTCTCTTCCTGAGCTGAGACTCGCTCTGAACTTTTGGAGCTTTGCCTTTATAAGCAGTCTTGTGATACTTCAAGAAAAGCATCCGATACTTGTACTTATCGACAAACATTTTGTCACTCTCCATCATCTCCACAACTTCATTAGCCCGGGAGAAAAACCCGCCTCTAACAAACGTATAGAGCACTGCATCGAGCAGCTCCTGATCAAACTTCATCGATGTAGTAGCTGCAGCTATGGACTTCATTTCTCCCCACAACTCAGTGACCTCTGTGTATTTACTCCCTATGGCTGCATATCCTGTGACCATAGAATGAAAAGTCTGAGCATTTGGCGAATGCCCAAGACTTCTCATTCTCTTTAATGCCTTCTCTGCATCTTGCATTAAACCTTTCTTACTAAAGAAATGGATCACATTGTTCCAATCATGAACACCAGCCTCCAAACTCTGCCCTTCTCTGATTTCTCTCAAGAGTTTTGACATAAGTCCCGCCTCTGCATTTCCTTCGCAACCCTTTAAGAGCTTCTCAAACTGCTGATGTCCACCTCTCGGTATTTTAGCCTCTTTCATTTCCTTGAACACATTGAGAGCTCCATGAGTATCGTTTTGAATAACTTGACACTGGATCAAAGCTTCATAACAGCTTGAGTCTAATTGAATCCCTGCCTTTTGAGCATCTCTAAGGAGTGATCTCACTTCTCTAGTTCGGTTTGTTTTGCAGTAAGCTTTAAGGAGTGAAGAATATACCGAAGAACTGGTTCTTACCCCAGCCATACGCATCTCGTCGAGTAGATCATGCGCCTGATCCAACATTCCAAGAGAAATACAAGCGTTGATAACATTTACCAGCATAGAGTTATCACTAGAAACAGGGGAGTCGTCATGCTCTGCCTTTAACAGAAACTCTGCCAACTCTTTCATCTTTCCACTATCCAGGAATGCCTTTGCTAATTTCACATAAATCTCTTCCGTTGGTTGCAGAACACCGCGTTCTGAAGTAATCAATTCGACTTGTACATGCAGTTTAGCCAACAACACGCCAAGAACAACCTTTGCCTCAGCTTCAAGTTTCGAAAACTTCCTATCTCTAGAGAACTCATCATAGGAAATCATATTATGATTAGAAATCACCTGAGTTTCGGGAGTTTCATGTTCTTTAACCTCTGTTCCTTTTACAGATAATTTTCTGAGATTTAATCTATCATCGTCTGCAGTATTAAATCCAAGAATGGCGGCTCCAAGTGAGTTCCTTGCTACTTTTCCTCTTCTTAGCATTTCCAGAACCATTTTCGAAGCAGATTCAAGATCCCCAAATTTCAGGTGACACATAAGTAAACAGTTATAGAACTGCCAAAACTGAGAATCATTTAAGTTACAAGCTTCATCTATATGCCTCTGGAGCTTCCTCAATTCCTCTCTACGCCCATTTCTTTCGTATATATGAGCCATTATTACTAACAAATTAGCATCAGCTTTGACACCAATCTTCGGAATCATATCAAGAAGCTGTTCAGCTTTTCGTGTTGTCCCAAACAACAGACAACCCGCCAAAGCAATGTTCAACGCTTGAGTATTAGGCTTCATCGAAAGCAACGGTGTGTTGCTCTTCTTCCGTGGATCAACTCTGTTATTCTGAAACAAGTAACCAATCTCAAGAACTAATTCAGCAGAAAGATAACTTCCTGATTCTGTAAGAGATATATGCGCCAAAATTGCTGACCAAGCACTCACATGGGGATACTCTTCTGTCTCAACCAGCTTCCTTAAGATCGTTGATGCAGGAACAGCCATGCCTGACTTAGCGAGAGCCAAGGAGAGATATATAAGAGGTTCCTTCTCCAGCAAATTCTGTTTACTCTCCTCAAAGGCTTGTTCCACTAAACTGTAACCCTTTCGTAGCCAGTTGGAATCAAGACTCTCAGCAAAACAAACCAAAACATTGTTGACAACAGATTTTCGTGGGAACCCTTCCATTTGCATGTGTTGTTCAAACAATCTCCAAGCTTCATCACATCTATTGTCATCAACCGCAATTTGAATTTCTTCATTGAGTTTAGCAGGATCCCTAGCTTGAAGTAAAATTGATCCAGAAATGTTTGATAATGCTTCTGTTCTATCGTTAGACCATACATGGAACCTTGTACTAGAACAAAGCCTAGGTAACACATAGAGGTTTCTTGCAGTAGACAGAATGTAGTTACCCGCCACTATATGTTGTAACGAAGCTTGAGACTGAGTACCTGTAACTTCAATGGTGTCGAGGAGAACTCCACGAAATAAATAGCTCAAACGACACTGCTGAAGTGAAACACTCTGAAGCTTCATTTTTCTCCACGACAACATCTTTTCTAATATGAAAGGTCTTATTTTTCTTCGTCAATTCGTTAAAACCAAGCTTGAAGCTTCTTGGCTAGTACGTGAATTTGGTGAAAACCATCTCCTAGTTTCATCTAGTCATTTCATCGAACACTTAGAGCGCGAACTGAACCAGCAAGCATCTGGACAACATTTTGTTGTGGTTCTCCTTAAAATATGAGTTTTACTCTTTTATATTTTACTTCTAACCATTTTAATGCTTTCATCTTTGTAATATTTTAATGTTTCATCTATTTGTTTTTATAAATCTATCATATGCAAATGACTCTTTATCGTAGTGGCAAGCGATAAGTCTATATAAAACAGCTCATTTGCACAACCAGAGATCGAGTCCTCCCACCTATATTATGTAGGAATTTGACTATTGGACCGGCCAATTGTGGTCCAATATAATTTACCGTTGACAACCAAAAAAAATCTGTATCCAGCATACGTCGAAGCCTGTACTAAAAAAAAACTCCAAGAAACAAAAAAAAGAAGTGATTATATTAAATTGGGCTTTTTAAGAAGCAAAGATAGTCCAATGGGCTCTGATGCTTTTTATTTTCAGCCCAATTAAGAGCGCACGCAAATAGTTGAATCTAATTTTACGCGCATTGAAAGCGAATAACACACACGCACAAATTCTTAACTCTAACGAGAATACGATTAGTCTAACATCCAAACAATCCAAATAATAAATCGATTGTTTTTGTGGCGGCTTTTTTCACGAACTGCTTATAACCCTAAAACTCCAACCTTTTTTGTTTGTTTCACTCTCTGTAACAATGGAAGAATCTCACATCGAAGAAGGTGAAGTTCAAAACAAACTCGAAGTTGCTCCTGCATTAGTATCCGTTCATCCATCTCAAATATCTGTCGCAGTCGCTGTCGGTTCAGATCTTCGTGTATTCGATCTTATGTAAGCTCATTGGTTCCTTGAAAATCAAATTCGAAGATGTTTCTTTATTCCTTTCATGGATCAATAGATTGGAGTTGTTCTCAAATGATAATGGGATTTTTACTTGCTTTAAATTGGGTTTAGTCCTGCGAACTCTGAAACTTCTTCTAACGTGGCTTTGTGAAACTTAATTAAATTTGGTGTCAAAGATGATTGCATTGAATTTCAATTATCAATGGAAAATATTTAAAGTTGAGAAGGCTTAGTAGAAGAGTATGTTTAGTTATCCAGTTTGTAGTACTTGACTGATATCTTTCAATGGTTTATGTACAGAGAGAATTGTCCAGTTACTTTGGTGGATGAATCTGATGGGCCTACCCGTAAGGATTCCATTAGAGCTATTCGCTACAGTACAAGTGGCAAGCTTTTTGTGTCTGTAGGCGATGACAAGGTCGTGAAGATTTGGTGTGCTGAGTCTTGGCGCTGCCTTAACTCCGTGTAAGTTAGTAAAAACATATCACATTTTGTTTCTAGAGGCTCAAAGGATTTCAACTGATGTTTCTCGACTTTCTGCTTATCTCAATTTGTATAATCTTATTTAATCATAACAATGGCAGATGTTCTGAGAAAAGAGTTAGTGCAGTTGCTATAAGTAGCGATGATTCACATGTTTGCTATGCGGACAAGTTTGGTGCTGTATGGGTGGTCGAGCTGAATGGGATCAATGAGGGTGAAACCATACCTAGTAAGAAGGGTGCACCGCTGCTTTCCCATTATTGTAGTATCATCACTAGCCTTGTAAGTTAAAGTTACTTCTAAAGGCCTTTCTTTAATGGTGTCTCGTTCTTGTTGCATTATTGAATAGCTGAAGTTCCAACTGACTATGTCACTCATTCTGATCGGTTCTTGTTCATAGGAGTTTTCCCCGGATGGTAGATATATTCTAAGTGCAGATCGGGACTTTAAGATAAGGGTAAGTTATTCTAATTCACTAATGCACAATGGAATGTCTTTCGTGCTCGGTGTGGTCATATAATGACCATGTTTGCTATCACAGGTGACTGTTTTTCCCAAGAAGCCTTTAGAGGGAGCTCATGAAATACAGAGTTTTTGTCTTGGACATACAGAGTAAGTGATAGTTGAAAGCAACATGTAATTTCATCCCAATAATTCTGCTTTGCTTTTTTTGATGTTTAGTTTCTAGGACATTTCTAAGAGTGTTTTTTACGCAAGAAAAGATTGTTAACAAGACTGATTACTGAACCGGTCCTTTAACATTGTGTTAAATCCTTGACAGGTTCATCACCTGCACAGCATTTGTCACCGCTCCAGAGCATACTCAGGGATACCTCATGTCCGGAAGTGGAGATTCAACTGTAAGTGATCTTTAAAGTCTCCATCTCCAGTTCTTACCATCAGTTAGTGATGCTTGACGACTTACTTAATTTCAGGTTCGACTGTGGGATATTACATCTGGGTCTCTTCTTGACACATGTGAAGTTACTACAGTGGTAGGAATTTCTATCTTTGTTAATTTTTAGTTATTCTACTAATTTATATGTATCTTCTTCTATATTCGTTTAAAGTAAGTGATTCCTCTTTTCCCTTATTGAAGGCAGACCATGTAGAGTCAGATGAATGTGAGACCCCAGCCTTAGTCACCGTTACCGACATATGCTCTATCCCAAATTCTTCTCTTGCAGCTGTAGTCATTCAAAGGCAAGTCCAATATATTAGCCTCCATACGCTTGTTGTTAATCAGATGTTTGATTACTTCTATTAATTCAAAATGCAGCTTTCAAGGAATTTTATTGCTGAGCTGTGATTTATCATCTCAGACTCTCTCTATTACAAAGGTATGACTCTTATTAGCAAATATCCAGTAAAATCAACGAAACTGTAACTTAACCTGATAAAATATCTTTTAGGTAATAAAAATCCCAGGAGAAAGTTTCATTCCCACAAGTATCTCTGTAAGTGCATCTACAAGATTACTATGGATAGTATCAGGAGCTTCAAACCTACCTGGTTCCAACCATCCTGGTTTTTCAATGGTCCGGGCCATCTCGTGCATTGAAACACCTTCAATCCTTGAAGACGAGCAGATTCCAGGAGGGACCAAACTATTGGAACAATTGCAAGGTAAAGTACCAATAGAAGAGAGTGTAATGAGTGCTGCAGCAGAAGCCGTGAAAGCAGCAATGTCCAGTCTTTTGATGAAGAAGCAATACTCGGACGAGAAGAGAGAGTTCAGAAAAAGAACCAGAAATGATAAGAAAACCACTCAATGACTGTATTCTGGCAAATTGTTTTTGGTTTTGTGACTTATTGTAACCTTATCATTACGTTACTGTTACAACTTCTGTTTTTTTTGTGAACACAGATTATATTAATAGAACTACACCAGAAGGTACATGAAAATGTTTACCACACGAAACCATTAACTAAAGAACAAAATTATTAAAAAGCAGCAAAATTTACTATTAATAATTAATAAAATCAAAAAGGATTGATCCATATCTCAACAACATGCAGCAAGACAAGTGTGAAGTTAACATCTACGTGTCAAGTGGACATATAACTAACTGTATCGTACTTTCAAGATCTAAAAGCTTAGATAACAAAACAGATACATCCGAAGTGTAAGCCTCGAAGAAAAAACAAAAGCACTTTAAACAATGGCACAGTTGCATCAGAATTCTTCTCAATGGCCAAGAGATCAGGAAGACTCACGACCAGGTGATCAACATGTGGACGTTTTCGACGTATCCGGAGGTGACGTGGCAAGAGATCAAGGCGTTAGTTTCTCTCAACCTGATTCAAAGGTTGTATCGATGGGATCTGTAGATACGGTTACGATTGGGGAGGCTTTAGAGGCTACGGCTTTATCACTTGGTGATAAGCCTGTGGACCGTAAAGACGCTGCAGCGATTCAAGCAGCCGAAACTAGAGCCACAGGTGATAGTAAGACTCGACCCGGTGGTCTTGCAGCAGCGGCTCAGGCGGCCGCTTCGAGTAACGAACAAACAGAGTTGAAGGAAGGCAAAGTGACAATAGCTGACATTCTCACAGTAATGAGATTCTGACCTAACATCTCCAAATACCACAGCTTCTTACCTGTTTAGCTTCCTACCTGTTTTGTTGGGTCTGATCGTAGATTCGATACCATTATGAGTTTTTAACTCAAAACCAATTGTTGTGTATCTTTTGCTATGGAACGATGTTGGTGCATATATATTGATTGTTGGGTTGTGTATGTAGGATGCAACAGAGAAGCTTCAAGGAGACAAGACGGTGACAAGTGAAGATGCAAAGGCTGTGATTGGAGCAGAAATCCAAACTAGTCCGGAAATGACTACAACTCCTGGTGGAATTGCAGAATCCATGTCCGCAGGAGCAAGGCTAAATCAACAACTCTAGCTTTAAACCTTCTTCTTTTGGTTTCTTAAGAGACTTATTACAAATATTTTCATTTAGTATTTGTCTCTCCTTTCTATAAAACTACATAATTTGATTAAAATTCCAAAGGTGACATTAACAACCACAAGATCCACACAGATATAACTTCTGTTCATATGTTTATGCAACTTTTAATTGAAATGCGAATCAATCTTACAAATCATACGATTGTTTCCCAGTGAATTTAACTTCAATGGGACTAACATTTTTCCCAATGGATCTCATGTTTTGTCCAACACCTTCTCTTCCTGGATTTGCTTTCTCTGGATAAACTCCATCTTTTGGGTGAAGATACTGAACCTCTCCATTAGGGAAAACTCTGTAAAACTGGTACTTGATCTTGTACTTAGACCTCAACCTCGTACCTAAAGCCAAACACTGTTCTTTCCTCGCTAGTTTCAATAGATTTGGTCCTTCTCTCATGATTGCAGCTCCTCCTGTTGGCATCTCAAAGATTTGTTCTTTTGGTGATTCCCATGTGATGACGTAGAACTCTTCCACTTGAGCTTTACGAAGAAGACCTCCTGTGCTTCCAGCGAAGATCGGTGATGGTGTGTTTGGATCTAGCTGCGGTGGAGTGAATCCCTTTGGAGCTTCGTCTTTCACAGGAGCGGCTGGTGCTGCAGAGGATGCATCTGTTTTCTCGGCGCGGATTGCGGTTTTGGTGAAAGAGAGAGACTTTGGACGGTGAGTTGTTGAGAAAAAGTGAAGTTTCTTGACGGCGGAAGTGGTGGATGTTATGGCGGGGCTGAAGATTCCGGCAGCTTGAGTAGCCATGATTTTCTGTGTTTCCTTTCTCTAAATCTTTTCTTATGGAGTAGATGGATTGAAATGAGTAATGGCTTAATAAGAATCTGGTAATCTGACAACGAGTGATAGAGTTGATGAGAATCGAACATTTTTGGATAAGGTGATCAGACATCTGGACCAATCATATTCAAGCGTTTGATTTTTGTCTTACCACGTTCGGATAGTTAAAGCGACGTCGTTTAGGGTTACCAAGTTCAGACCTCAAAGCGACGTCGTTTCATCTGACCACGTTCAGGGCCTTAAACCGACGTCGTTTGTCTTACCAGTTACCACTAGGTGTGGGCATATGGTTATTCGGTTCGGTTCGATTCGGTTTTTTCGGTTCTCGGTTCTTCGATTCTTAAAATAATGGAACCAATGGATACTTTCTAAAATTCGGTTCGGTTTCGGTTCGGTTCTCCTCGGTTCCGGTTCCAAATGGATACTTGAAATTGGAACCGAAAAGGAACCGAAATAAATTTGGTTCTCAATCGGTTCCGGTTCCAAATGGTTATTTAGACAAAAACATTTAAAATAACCATTTTGTTACAAAAAATGTACACAACACCGAACCGGAATCAAAAAAAGTTTGTTTGGTTCGGTTCCATTCAGTTCTTTGATTATAGTTTTTATGCTCAATTAATCTTAGGAGTAATAAAAATCAATTAATAGATTAGTTTCGGTTTTAACTTCGGTTCTAACTTCAGTTTTCGGTTCGGTTCGGTTCCTAACCAAGAACCGTGGTTCCTGAATTATGGAACCGTTCGGTTAATTTTTGGAAACCGAACCGGAACCAGAACCGAATTTTCGGTTCGGTTCGGTTCTTCGGTTCCGGTTTTTTTCCCAGCCCTAGTTACCACGTTCAGGTCCTTGTGCGTCGTCGTTTTGTGAGCTATGAATCCTCCGCCACGTATGATTGGACTTGAGAATCAGGGCAACGAATTAGAAGATGTTAAGAGAGAGATTCAAAGTTTCATCATTTATATGAGAATAATTTTAATACAACAAACTATAACAAAGCAGAAAAACCAGAAACAGTGTGAGACTAGCTTTCGTTTTGAGAAGAAGGCATGAGCCGGAGAAGTTCCTCAGCGACCTTTTCACGATTACCACCAAAGAATCTCTCTTCAGAGAGCAACGACTGTAAGTCGCTTCCATTGGCTAAGCTATTGAACTCTACGGCTTTAGAAGGCATAGTTGGGTAACGTCTTTGACAAAATGTCATCAGTCTTTTAACAGACTGAAGATACTTGCGAGTAGTTTCATCGTTCATGATGTGTGCAACACTGTTTGTGTAAATCTTCTCTCGAGCTGAACGTTCATGGATACCAACCATAGTCACACCAATGGGCCATGGAGCGTTCCCAATAGCTAGTTTGATGTAGTGATCCATTGCAGCAAGGTAGTCTCGCTTTATGCAGTAGTTAACCATCACCATTAAAGCTTGACGAATGTCCCCTGGTAAACCCTGCAATTTGTAAGCCACAACTCAAACATTAAGTTCAGAAGAACTCATAAAGGAACTTTCTTTGCACCCAATATTCTACCCTAAAGAGGCCTTAATGGCAACTTCAAAGTGCAGATAGAGCTACCAAAGAAACAAATTTCTACAAGCTATTCTATGTTCTAAATGTCTATGTCACATTAGAACTACTGGAAACTAGTTCTCGTATCCATATCTGAAATCAAAGACATAACAAAATACTGGAACCTAGACGTTGTGCATCTGTTGTCCTGTCCTAACAAAAGCTTAATCAACATAGTTCCGTAAGCTAATTCGATAGAACTGAGATTGTCTAATTTCAATTACATAACAAGTCTCTTGCAAGTTAAAGCCGCAAATCTAGCAACATGTCTAACACTCAAACAGCAAAGCGAAATCAAGATATTCTACAAAGGAAAAGTTTTTGTTTTTACCTTCTTCCTGCATAAGTTGAAGAGAGGAACTAGATATCTAGCACACTGCTTAAAAGTGGCTACCATCTGCTTCCCTTTGGCAGTTCTCCTCTCAGTATTCTCCATCGCATCAAGCTCCTGTTTCCATTCAATCAATAGCTTCTTGTAAAATACAAGGATCTTGTCCTCGTCACATAGATCCTCGAAGTTAGCTTTCAAACGCTTCATATCCTTATCAGCATCAACATCACTCGATTCACCACCACTATCATCTTCCCTAGTTTCACCTCTATCACCTTCGTCTCTCCCTCTTTCATCTCTACTCTTCCTCTTCCTATCTCCCATGATACCACTTTTCTGCCGCTTCTTAAGCTCTGCGATGTCCCGCAAGAAATCGTTCGTTTGTCCTTCTGTCATATCGCTATCCACCTCAAACAATCCTTCCTTCAACACGTACTTGAGCCGATCGATCCGCGCCTGATCATCCTCCCCGAAAAGAGTCATCGGCTGCTTAAGGAATCTCAGACGACGAATCACTTCCTGCCTCGGGAGAACTAGGTTTTCGATATTTCGCTCGTCAGTTAGGGATTTGGAATCAGCGATAGCAGCAGCATCCGATGCATTGGATTTGGAAGACGCAGATGCAAAAGCGTTCGAAGAACCAGGAGGATTTGGTTCACCGGATAATTTTCCACCACCACCGGCTGCGGCGGCTCTCCGCTGGGCCTTTAATTCCTGCTCGCGTCGTTCTTCCTCTCGAAGCTTCTGGATTTTCTTCTGTTCAATCTCAGACCGCTTGAAGAATTTCTTGCCTCCAGCTTCCTCACTCAGACTCTTCCGTTTCTTCAAAATCTCTTCCCTGAGCAGATCCATCAGAACGTTTCTTCAATCGCCGCCGAAGATTTGATTCTATCTGAGATTGGTCGCAGCGACGGGAATTATTGAACTATCTGCGTATAAATCTTCGTCATCATTGTCTTGGGCCTACATATAGGCTTTATTTAATATCAACTAGCCCATTAAAATACCTTAGGTGTCTTGGGCCCAAACATAAATGGGCTATATAATATCTAACTGGCCCATTTAAATAGTTTAGTTGTTTATACTTCCTCATTCCAGAATTCCGAAGAAGCTCGAAGAGATTTGAGAAAGGAAGAGATGACGACGATACGTAGATTCAGCTGCAATGATCTTCTCCGGTTCACTTCTGTAAATCTGGACCACCTCACTGAAACCGTAATTTCTTGTTTCTTCTTCATAATCTCTGATTCTATCTGATTATTAGCGTTTTAATGGCCATGGCGATTTTGTTGATTTGTTCAAAGTTTGTTTCATGAAACAGTTCAATATGTCCTTCTACATGACCTACTTAGCGAGATGGCCTGACTATTTCCATGTTGCGGAGGCTCCCGGCAATAGTGTCATGGGTTATAGTAAGATTTTCTGTTCTTCTATGTATTCTCTTTGTTTTGTTTTTCCGCTTATCATGCTTGGTTAGAGATGTAAATTGGTAAAGATTGCACTAAATTTGAAGTTAAGCTAGATTTTGATGTGTAATTGGGAAAAGACAAGTATTTTGGCTATCTGATGGAAGTAGATGCACTGCTGTAAAATTAGGAAGGAGGGTTTGAAACTGATTTACAGGCATTCGAAAATAAGGTGGATTGAGTTTAAGAATTCAGTGATATGTTTCTTGTTCTTAAATCAGTTTAATCTTAATTGTTTGATTTCAAAGAGTTTGATCAAATTTCTTGGCTTTATCTGTATATAAAAGACTACTATAGTATAACATCTGCACATAAACTTTATGTTTGTGCAGTACTAATTAGTGCTATATGGTTACAGTTATGGGTAAAGTTGAAGGGCAAGGTGAATCCTGGCATGGTCATGTTACAGCCGTCACTGTCTCTCCAGAGTATCGCAGGCAGCAACTCGCAAAGAAACTGATGAATCTTCTGGAAGATATCAGTGATAAGATGTAAGACCTATTCTACAGTACGATATTTTGTGTATAAAGTTCTCTTTGATATTGGTTTTCAAAGGTGACCAATTATATCTGTAAAAAACGATATTTATATAGATTCAAAGGAAGAAAACTCTTGACTTGCTTAATGTAGCTCTACCTATTGTTGTTTCTCTGGTCTTCTTAATGATTATATACTTCTGGTTATTGATTTCAGTGATAAGGCCTACTTTGTGGATCTTTTTGTAAGAGCTTCTAATACACCAGCCATCAAGATGTATGAGAAGGTAACTATCAGGATTATGACTCTGATCAGAAGCTTAGAAGTCTCATAACTTTAATGACATTGTAAAACAAAAAGCAACTTATAACTTTTCAAATGGGACATGCTCACAATTACATATTTTCATTTCTTATTGTCAAAACGACTTCATTGCATCTTCTTAATTTTTTGTGTAACGAACTTCTGTATTTATGTGCAGCTTGGCTACATAATCTATAGACGGGTTCTACGGTATTATTCAGGAGAGGAAGATGGATTGGGTTAGGCTTTGATTCACTTCTTTTTTAATCTATGATTCTCTTTTTCTAAGCTAAATTGGTATGATCTTAATAACCAGATATGAGGAAGGCATTATCAAGAGATGTAGAGAAAAAATCTGTGATTCCTCTTAAGAGACCTATCACACCTGATGAATTAGAGTATGATTAACACCTTACTTCACAAGTTCTGAAGACTGAATCTTCTCTTTGGTTCTTTGATGATTTCAGTGGTTTTATATCTGAAGTGTGTTTTGTCCCTCTCAAGAATATAATTACTTTGGTCTAAATTTAATTAATTAAAAATTGGTTTTGAACAATTAATTAACTCGCGCCGTCTAATAGCTTGTGATGGGCCAAGCGGATATTTAAGAGATAAGAAAACTAATCAGAAACACAGACAAAGGAAAGCTTCCTCTCTCCCTCCATGAGAATTCTAATCCCTCACCGGCAATGTGTGACGTCATCGTTTATCATCTCCGCCACTTTTCCACTGTTTCCTCGCCGGTACTTTCGGTTATCTTCGTCATCTTCCTTTTCTCCTCCACGTCATAGGCGTCTCTCGATCAGAAACGTATCGTATGAATCTGCCGATCAGACTTCTTCGTCTAGGCCGCGAACTGTTTATCCTGGTGGTTACAAGCGTCCCGAACTCGCTGTTCCTGGTCTACTTCTCCGGCTAGACGCAGATGAGGTTATGAGTGGGAATCGTGAAGAGACTCTTGATTTGGTCGACCGTGCGTTAGCTAAATCGGTTCAAATCGTAGTGCTTGATGGCGGAGCTACTGCTGGTAGGCTCTACGAGGCGGCTTGTTTGCTTAAATCACTTGTCAAGGGTCGTGCCTACCTTTTGATCGCCGAACGTGTTGATATTGCCACCGCCGTTGGTGCTAGTGGTGTTGCTCTCTCCGACGAAGGTAACAAATAGTTTCTGCACTTTCATTCAATTTTTAGTTTTCTGCTTTCTGGGATTTTAGTTATCTTCATTGTGATTTTATATGGCTGAATGAGACATCTCCAAATGCTATGTACAGGTCTTCCGGCGATAGTGGCAAGAAACACATTGATGGGTTCCAATTCCGACTCGGTAGTTCTCCCCTTGGTTGCTAGGATTGTGAAGGATGTTGATTCTGCTACAAGTGCCTCTAGCTCTGAGGGTGCTGATCTCCTTATACTTGGATCTAGTGAAGATAAACAAGTGGGTTTATTGGCAGATTCGTTGGTGAAGAGCGTGAAAATACCGATATTTGTGACCTGCAGAAGCAAAGGAGAAGTTAAAGATGAATTGAAGTTACTGAAAACAGGCGCTTCTGGCTTTGTTATTTCGTTGAATGATCTGCGTTCTTCTTGGGATGTAGTTCTTCGACAGTGTCTTGAAGGAGCTTATGTTGTGAATCATGAAACACAAAATGAGAATGAAAGCATTCTTAACGAGAAACAACTGTTCGAAGCTAGTGGCCTGCTGGAGAAAGAGAATTGTACTGGCTTCATAAGATTAGAAGATAAACAGAAACAAATAATAGATATGGAGAAATCAGTGTTGACAGAGACGATTGAAATTATCCAGAAGGCGGCTCCACTGGTGATTTTTATTTAAAACATTTGGTAGTTGAATCAATTTTTCTGAACTGGCTCTAGACTAGATTCTGCGGTTACAATATGGTTTAATTTACTTTTTGAATTGTTTTTCCAATAACAGATGGAGGAAGTCTCCCTTCTGGTTGATGCAGTTTCCAGGATTGATGAGCCGTTTTTAATGGTTATAGTGGTAATTCTGCACTCAACTCCGTCAAATTGTGGTTCCAGGAATATGCATTGGTATTAGCTCTATATTCATGGGAAAAAGTTTTAGTTACAAACTTTTGCGAACACTAGATAAATCGAAATAGATCTCTACTAAACAATGGTGTGCTTCTAGTCATGTCTTCTTTTGTGCTGTCTGATGTTTCTCTTCTTCTGTCTCTCTGTCAATGTTTCTCTTCTTCTGTCTCTCTGTCAATGTTTCTAGTCCTATTCTGCTATTGGATCTGGTTGTAGGGGAACTGCATTTTTAATAACTGTACCATCTGCTCGTGGACATAGTTTTCTTGCTTTCTTCTGACTTGTGAGTATACCGGTCTCCTAGCTAGTTTGATGTTTAGAAGGTCAAGAAACTATCAGGTTTCATAAAAATTATTTGAATCTTTGCATGTGGTACTTCGAGGATTCCAACTAGTTTTTTACCTACTTCTGCTTTGAGTTTTTAGATTTGGAAAATGTTTAAAGCAGCACAAGTAGCTATTATGATTCAAAGTAGTTTTTGTATGGATACGCATTTTATTGGAATCCATAATTTGGTGGTACTAGGGGGAATTCAACTCTGGAAAATCAACGGTTATCAACGCACTTCTGGGGAAGAGATACCTCAAAGAGGGAGTAGTCCCGACTACCAACGAAATCACTTTTCTGTGCTACTCTGACTTGGAATCAGAAGAGGAACAACGTTGCCAAACACATCCAGATGGACAATACATCTGCTATCTTCCTGCACCGATACTTAAGGATGTGGGTAATTCGATATTCTATCATCTCAGTCCTGCTTTTTTTTTTTCTAATTATTTGCAGGAATTGATTTGGGTTCTTCTCCTTTTGAGCAGATAAATATTGTTGACACACCTGGGACCAATGTGATTCTTCAAAGGCAACAACGTCTTACGGAAGAATTTGTTCCACGTGCAGATCTGCTTGTTTTTGTTCTTTCTGCTGACCGCCCTTTAACTGAAAGTGAGGTAGAAATTACTGTTTTTCCTGGCATGTTTGTTATTGTTGGTTTCTTTTAATCTCTATCTGCCTATGTAGCTGATTAACTGCTTTGGTAATGAGTAATTGGTAAAGTCATGTATAGATCATCAAGACCTTGCACAGGGAAGGGGAAATTGTTACTAAGTTGAAGGCATATATATTAAGGTTTTCTTGATTATGAATTTGATTAAGACTATTATTTAGCTTAGGTCAAGACATTTGAGAGGTGGGTTGTTTATTTGGTACAGAAAAACAGATCTCTAATATGTGGCAATTTGTTATAAATGATCATTTATGGAAGTACTAACTTAATATTTCCGAAGAGTTTTCCATGTCATCATACCCATGTCATTTGGATCTTTACCTCTGCAAGTTCCTGCTGTCATTATTTTACAGTAGGCTGATTTACACATCTCATTGTATTTGTCAGGTTGCATTTCTCCGGTACACGCAGCAGTGGAAAAAGAAATTTGTGTTTATTCTAAATAAGTCTGATATCTACCGTGATGCTCGTGAGGTTTATGAGAAACAAGATTTATGTCCTTTCCTTTATAGTTTCTGTTAACGGGATCTTTCTAGACTCAGATTATTTTTCTGATGCAGCTTGAGGAAGCTATTTCATTTGTTAAAGAGAATACACAGAAGTTGCTTAATACCGAAAATGTGATATTGTATCCGGTGTCCGCAAGGTCTGCTCTTGAGGCAAAGCTTTCAACAGCTTCTTTGGTTGGCAGAGATGATATAGAGGTCTCTTATCCTGGTTCTAATTGGAGAATCCAGAGCTTCAATGAACTTGAGAAATTTATTTACAGCTTCTTGGATAGCTCAACTGCTACCGGAAAGGAGAGAATAAGGCTAAAATTGGAGACACCCATTGCGATTGCAGAGCGTCTCCTTTCTTCTGCAGAATCTATTGTGCGACAAGATTGCCTAGCTGCTAGGGAAGATTTATCTTCAGCAGACAAGATTATTACCCGTACTAAAGAATATGTGCAACAGATGGAATATGAGAGCATTTCTTGGAGAAGACGAGCTCTCTCGTTGGTATAACATCTATTAGATATATCTTGACTTTTTCAGTTTTATCTTTGCGTTTTGGTGTTAGATTGTTTTAACTTGCCTTTTTGTGTTCCTCTTTTGACTATAATTGCAGATTGATAAAGCCAGATTAGAAGTTGTTGATCTAATAGGATCTACTCTGAGACTGTCAAGTCTAGATCTTGCGATTTCTTACGTCTTTAAAGGGGAAAACTCGGCCTCATTAGCAGCTACATCCAAAGTTAACGGTGAAATACTTGTTCCAGCACTTTCAAATGCCCAAGTAAGTCTGATGCTGTACTCTTTGAGAATTGCCGTAACTGTGGACATGTTGTTCATCTATTTGAAGTCTCAGTTACTATTTATACATCAATCAAATATTGTCCAATCTTATCTTGTTTTGACCTGATGCTGGTTACTGGTTTGACTTTACTTCTGGTCACCGACTTTTGCCATTTTATTTGTAACCATTA
The DNA here is from genome assembly GCA_023374145.1 of Lepidium sativum. Lineage (NCBI taxonomy): Eukaryota > Viridiplantae > Streptophyta > Magnoliopsida > Brassicales > Brassicaceae > Lepidium > Lepidium sativum. Next base: position 1,544 of record JAKUCM010005462.1, on the reverse strand, counting down.
CCTTTTGCCTGTTTGGACATTTATATGAGGAATTATTTATTTGTATTTACATTTTACTGGCGTTCAGGAATTGCTCGGAAAATATGCTGAATGGCTACAAACAAATACTGCCCGTGAAGGGAGTCTGTCCTTGAAATCATTTGAAAACAAATGGCCAACATATGTCAATTCAAGAACTCAATTAGGCATAGACACATACGACTTGCTTCGGAAAACTGATCAAGTCAGCTTGAAAACAATACAGAACTTGAGTGCCGGAACCACATCAAAACAATTGGAACAAGATATTCGAGAAGTGGTGAGATTCAAGTATTAAACTCTTGTATTCTAACTAGACTTTTCTCAAATCAAGTTTCTTTATCTTTATCACTGTTTGATTGTGTCATCTGTTCAATCTAAATGTAAGAAATGATAGGGCTGTATATCCATTGCCTAATTTTCTCAGATACTTTGTTTGGTTATTCAAGAATCATTGAGTTTTGTTTGCCTTTTCTAGTTTTTTGTGACAGTGGGTGGACTTGGAGCTGCAGGATTATCTGCATCACTTCTAACCTCAGTACTACCCACCACATTGGAAGATCTTCTTGCTCTTGGCCTTTGCTCTGCTGGAGGGTAATAACACTTCTCTGAATTTCCCCCCTTTTCCATTGCTCATTACTTAACCTTCTTATATCACGTCTCGAGTATATTATTTTCTGGTAAACAAAGGCAGAGTTGATGTGTTGGACAGAATTCTGGTTGTATCTAACATCGTCTACGTGGCAGGTATGTGGCTATAGCAAACTTTCCATATCGTAGACAAGCTATAATTGGAAAGGTCAATAAAATGGCTGATGCGTTGGCTCAGCAGCTTGAAGAAGCTATGCAAAAGGATCTTTCAGATGCGACGAGTAATCTAGTAAATTTTGTGAATATAGTTGCCAAGCCGTACCGAGAAGAAGCTCAGCTAAGACTTGATCGTCTTTTAGGCATCCAGAAAGAAGTATCAGATATTAGAAGTAAATTACAGTCGCTGCAAGTTGAAATAGATAATCTTCATGTATCACGAGATGAGATGAGACTTTAGCTGTTTCAACACAATGTCGGGTCTTCCCTTCTTGTGATTGTTCAGTGGGAACAAGTGTATGTACTTTGTCACAATGAATAAGACGCTGCCAGTTCCGACTTGATATGGACTCACTAATGATTTATCAATGTGAATTCAAAAGATTGGAGAGGTTCCTAAAAGGTCCATACAATTGCTTGTGGGCATGAAACTCTAGTATAATGTTTCTTTACTCCTTTTTCAGATTGGTTGTGATACAATTTCTGGATGAAGTGGAAGCTCAGGAGACTCTTGGAGAAAGTATTCTTCTGTTCACTGACCTGCACGTGTACCTCACATCACAGGTTAGTATACTATCATTGGGATTTATATATTCTTCGGGAGTGCATGTATATAGCTTGAATACATTCATATTTCAATCAGTCGATTCTCCGCATAGAGCATCTAAAATTTGTAGCTTAATTATGGAAAAAAAAATCCTAGTATAGGTTTCCATGAG
>JAKUCM010005461.1:0-16892 GCA_023374145.1 Lepidium sativum | reverse complement strand
AAATGGACCCAATGTCGTTTTGAAACGATGAGATTTTTCTAATAATGGTTACCGGTTAGTGTTTATATTATTCTATAGTATTGTGTTAATATTCAAATATTTTTAATTAATACTGGATCACAATTATATTTTTTTTTGTTAATATTGACCACAAATGACCGGTTCATTAGTCAAGTTCTTGCAAATGTAAATGAGGGGACTCGATCCCAGGATATGCAAGTACGTATGCCTCTTGTGGACTTACCACCTGCCACTAGGCTAAATGCCATTTGCGGATCGCAATTATATAGATGGCATAAATTTATTATGAAGATTGAGACGAATTGATTTAATTACATGGAAATAATTCGAGGGTAAAAAAGGAAAGCCATAATTGCTCACCAGGATCGGATTCTTTTATTCTCGCACACTCTCGGCTTACCTCAAACCTCTGTGTCCTTCGTCTTCTTCGTCTTTGCCTCGTCTACACAATACTGTAAAATCAGAAATCTCCACCATACTTGATTCTTATAAATCTCATCGGATAAAGCTAAAAGTAAAAGTTATATATACAGAGAGAGAGAGAAAGAGACGCAATAACACAGCGCACGCACTATCTCTCTTTCAATAATTCTATTTTGCTTCTCGTTTTCCTTTTCGTGTTTTCTTGTTCCTGATCATCTCTCTCTCCATTTTCTGATCTTCCTCACTGGTGCTCAAAGATCTGCCTATTCAGGTATGATGGGTTTTTACGGATCAGCTGATTTTGACTCAATTAGTGTTCATACCATTAGTTTTTTTTACTTAAATCAGAGTTGCTAGATCTGCTTCGTCTTTGATCTCTGCTTAGATTTCTTGTTTGATTTCATTTTGGTTTTATAATCAACTTGTTTATGCATTCTGGGTATTCTATAATCTCTCATCATTTCCTGGAAATCGCTTAACTTAGAGTTTCTCTAAATTAAGGCTTTTAGAGCCACAGATGTTATGAAATGAGAGTAACAAGTTGATGGAGGAGATAGTACTGAATATTGGATTTTTCATGAGCTATCTCTAACTACCTATATTCTGTCAAAAGTAAGCTAAAGCAAAAATGAATGCTGTATTGATCTTGAACTACAATAGTAGGTGGATTCCTCCAAAAGATTTGTGAGTGTGTATCAAGTTTGAGAATCAGTATTACTGTAAATCTGGATCACTGCTTCATGTCTTGGAGTTTTCTTGTGAACCAAGTGGTTTTTGGTCAATATATCATGAAATGCTCAAAATCCCCATGGGAAACAAAGTTCGGTGTAAACATTAATAGAGCCTTGCTAATGTATCTTGATGGATTAGTACTACAATCTAGCAATGGGAATACGTATGGCAGAAGGAGTGATTATTACTCAAGGCTAATCTTATAATAGTTCATTGCATTCCCTCTGTGCTCATGTTCAGAGATGTATCATTCTCAACAGTTCTGTTAGCAACTGAAATTCGAAGTGATGGATAGCCAGGCTCAGTTTAGAACCCCTGAATAACTTTCCTTGAGGAAGCGTAGGCTAGTATCTTATCCTAATGCTATCCAAGTTACCATCTTGTGTTCCATCTCCTACCAAGGAGCAGTGTTCTGAGCCACTTAGATAATAAAAGTTGGGAGAGATTGGAAACGCATTATCAGTTTCTGAAGTATGATCTGGCTTAGGCCTTTTATATGGCATGAGATTATTTATATACCATTGCCTAGTCAGTTAGGCTTTCTGAGGCCTAGACGTTGAGAGGATATTGTGGTGCACCTGGGAACTGTGGAGACCTTTTCTTCGATAAAGCATGGTATAATGTCGCAGCTATGTTTTGGTTGCCAACAAAGAATCTAAGAATGATAATATTGGCTTTTGTAATAACCTTCTCCGTCTCATCAACAAGTATAAACTTGAATGATTCCAGAAAATAATGAATTGTGGGAGAGAACTGAATATTGCAAGATTGTTCTTGAACTAAAATATTGCTCAATTATGCTTCTATTGAGCACTCATTATATGCATGTATGATTGTCATATAGAAATTCAATTATAGAAGCTTGACCTTTGTGTTGCTGTTTAGTGTATTTAAAGGCTACCTTTTGCCCTTTTTAATATGAATTATTGTATGCAATACCTAGAAACTTGTTGCTTTTACGCAATTTCTCCACTGGCAGTTTACTATCTAAAATAGCTCTTACCTTCTCGTTTTTCTGCTTGTTCTATGTTCTTGACAGGTATTTATGTAATTTCGCATAAAGGAAGACATTGACATTATAGTTAACATGTCTGAGCCAACAAAAGTATTGGACCCTGCGTTTCAAGGAGTTGGCCAGAAACCGTATCCTTTCAGAATTGTATTTTTTGGCTTTGCTTTAATATTAATTTCAGGGGTGAGGGGATATAGTTGTTTCCTGCTGATGAACAGAAGTGCTAAGAAATTGTTTTACTGCTGTCTGAGGTGTTGAGCTTAACATTTCTTAGAGGTACTGAAATCTGGAGAATTGAAAATTTCCAGCCAGTTCCAGTGCCTAAGTCTGAACATGGAAAGTTCTATATGGGAGATTGTTACATTATCTTGCAGGTTTGAAAGTGTTTCCACTGTTTGTTTCCCATTTTTATTTATACTCACTAAGAGAAGATTATAAGATTATGCCTTGATAGTAGTTTACAGAACAGAAAGGCATTCTCTCTTGTCTAATCTTATATATAAATTATATGCTCCTTTATTAATTTTCACATTTAGCATATTTTAGAAAAGAAGACAACAACATCTAGCATGTTTATCTTTCCATATGCGCAGACAACACAGAATAAAGGGGGTGCTTATCTGTATGATATACATTTTTGGATTGGTAAAGATACAAGCCAGGTATATAAATATTTGGAATTTTTTTGGCATGATATCATACTATAACGTTCTGTCTTTGGAAGACAAATAAAGGTGAGTCGCCGTTATTACTAATCTGCGATGGATGATTCCAGGATGAAGCTGGAACAGCAGCTGTCAAGACAGTTGAACTTGATGCAGCGCTTGGAGGCCGAGCTGTCCAATACCGTGAAGTTCAAGGTCATGAATCTGACAAATTCTTGTCTTACTTCAAGCCATGCATTATACCGCTAGAGGGTGGTGTTGCATCTGGATTTAGAAAACCTGAGGAGGAGGAGTTTGAAACCCAGTTGTATACCTGCAGAGGGAAACGTGCTGTCCACTTGAAGCAGGTTTATTTATATGCAGATCTCTTGAAGTGTTGTACTCTCTTCGAATGAGTGATTACTATGTATACGAGCTTATCTACTTTCTTGTGTAGGTTCCTTTTGCTCGCGCATCACTGAATCATGATGATGTGTTTATCTTGGACACCAAGGAAAAGATTTATCAGTTTAATGGTGCAAATTCAAATATCCAAGAAAGAGCTAAAGCTTTGGTAGTAGTTCAATATTTGAAAGACAAGTTTCATGAAGGAACTTGTGATGTTGCTATTGTAGGTAAGTTGTACTAAACTAATTTAGAGTTCATATTGATATATTTATTTCTTCACTTTTTGCTTAGTCAATCAGCCAGCAGTTGGATGCTCAATCAGATTTTTCTCGGTGGCAGAATTTATTATTACATAGATCGTGGTACCCATGCATAATCAAAATTTCCTTGCATAACAGATGATGGAAAATTAGATACAGAATCAGATTCTGGTGAGTTCTGGGTCCTCTTTGGGGGTTTTGCTCCAATTGCAAGGAAAGTTGCTAGTGAGGATGAAATTATCCCGGAGACAACTGTGCCTAAGCTTTATAGGTTCTTATCTCCCTTTTAGTCTCGCTCTGCTCTAAACACTGACATAATTAGTACCTCGTTGGCTTGATAGTCACGTCTTTTGTAGTAATAGCCATTGTGGGTCGTAATAGATGGAAGATTGATTGTTGCCTTTTGTAGTATCACTGATGATCAGGTGGAATCTATAGACGGAGACTTATCCAAATCTATGCTGGAGAACAATAAATGCTACCTTTTGGACCGCGGTTCTGAGGTTTTTGTTTGGGTTGGCCGAGTAACTCAAGTGGATGAGAGGAAAACTGCTAGTCAAGCTGCTGAGGTAAACTGAAATTGTCTAATTTGCTTGGCCCTACAATATCTCGGCTTGGTTGTCATTTTTATTTTCCGATCCAGGATTTTGTTGCTTGTGAAAGTAGACCAAAGGCAACTCGTATAACACGTGTTATCCAAGGTTACGAGCCCCATTCTTTCAAGTCTAATTTCGAATCTTGGCCGTCAGGCTTGGCTACTCCTGCTAGCGAAGGAGGACGAGGAAAAGTCGCTGGTAAAGATTGCTTTCGTACTCAAATAGTTTGTGAAAAATGAGTGATTATTTTAGGCCTGACTTGGTGTTTGCGTCTAGCATTACTTAAGCAACAAGGTGTTGGGTTAAAGGGCCTGTCAAAAAGCACACCAGTGAATGAGGATATTCCACCACTGCTTGAAGGAGGTGGAAAGTTGGAGGTCTGTTGTGTATGCTGACTTGTTATTATTTTCTATATCTGATATTTTAACATCTCCCGAACTCATTAAGCTCATGTGATAGGTTTGGTACATTGATGGTAACTCCAAGACTCCTCTATCCAAAGATGATGTCGGAAAACTCTACTCCGGTGACTGTTATTTGGTCCTTTATACCTACCATTCTGGTGAAAGGAAGGACGACTACTTCTTGTGTTGTTGGTTTGGAAAGAGTAGTATTCAGGTAACCAGGCGAAAAGGTGCATCATTAGTATTCATATGATTATGAGAACGTTTCTATCTTAGTTGACTCCCATTAGTAATTGTAATTGTAATTGTAATTCTATCTTAGTTCAGCTATTCGGTTTATAGTTTTATGTATATAGTTGAACATTTTCAAGTTTTACCTAAATTTTGTTTCCTCTCGAGTTTAGGAGGATCAAGAAACAGCAATTCATCTAGCAAGCATAATGGCAAATTCTTTGAAGGGAAGACCTGTGCAGGTACCATGTTCTGTTATTGTAAGCAGTGGCTTCTAGCACTAAAAGATTGTTGATAACTTGATCTTCTTGCAGGCCCGTATATTTGAGGGTAAAGAGCCTCCACAATTTGTTGCGCTTTTTCAACCTATGGTAGTCGTTAAGGTATTTTTCTGATTCCTAAAGCAAGTTGATTGCTGCTGCAAGACAGTGTATTGGTACTTGATATCGTTACATCAATCTTTAGGGTGGTTTGAGCTCTAGTTTCAAAAATAGTATGACGCAGAAAGGTTCACCTGAAGAAACTTACACACCAGAATCAATTGCACTTATTCAAGTGTCTGGAACTGGAGTTCACAATAATAAGGCATTACAAGTTGAAGCGGTACTTGTTTACCTCACTTTTTCTCTTGCTAAGTGTTTTCACTACTTTTCCACTGTGCGAAACTTGGCTTCCTATCTTGGTGTAACATAAGAATTTAGAGAAGGATGCATAGTTATTGTTGAGTTTTGTATGAAGAACGACACATATTATTACTCTGTGGGGTTATTATTTTATCGCATATTGTCTGTGACATTGTGCAATCCTTTCTCCAGGTGGCAACTTCGTTGAACTCTTATGAGTGCTTCCTTCTGCAATCTGGTACTTCCATGTTCCTTTGGCATGGAAATCAAAGTACGCATGAGCAGCAAGAAGTGGCTGCTAAAGTTGCAGAATTCTTAAAGGTAGTTTCAGATGGTATTCTTTTTAATTTTAGTTTAGCTGAATTTTTTTAGGTAGATACTGTACAATTTGATATGAAGCTTATAAAACAAAATTTCCTTCTTATCACAGTTCTTTAATTAGAAATTTAACATCTTCTTTCTTGCTAAGTCAGCCTGGGATTACTATTAAGCATGCGAAAGAGGGAACAGAGAGCTCATCCTTTTGGTTTGCACTTGGGGGAAAACAGAACTTCACCAGCAAGAAGGTCTCCTCTGAGGCTATCAGGGATCCTCACTTGTTCTCCTTTTCCTTCAACAAAGGTAACTTAAACTGGACATCAATTATGAGGGTCAAAGCATCTCTAATACGGTCATAGTTTCTGTTGACAAAGTTGCATATTCTAACTTTTTTCTTCTTTTTCAATGTGTCTACATGGATCCTCAGGAAAATTTCAGGTGAACATTAGAAAATATATCCATTTTTTTTATTAAGACGCATGGGTGTTTTAACATTATCTTGCACAGGTTGAAGAGATTCACAACTTTGATCAAGATGACCTTTTGACGGAGGAGATGCATTTACTAGATACTCACGCTGAGGTTTTTGTCTGGGTTGGTCAATGTGTGGACCCCAAGGATAAACAAACTGCCTTTGAGATTGGCCAAGTATGATAGCTTCGTCAATTTTGTTTCTCAGCATAAGTTATCATCTGCGTCTCCTTTTCTATCGTGTTTGCTCATCGTACAGTTTTGGGCAGAGATACATAGATTTGGCTGGTTCCCTGGAAGGCTTGTCTCCAAAAGTTCCATTATACAAAATCACTGAGGGAAGCGAACCGTGCTTCTTCACCACTTACTTTTCATGGGATTCTACTAAAGCTACTGTAAGGTTTCTTTCCGCATATATCGTTTGAGTTATTAGCTTGAAAGGGTCTGTTTCAATAAGGTGCCAGTTAATGTGATTGTGTTATAGAGGATTTGGAGACTTAAGTCATTTAAAGCAATAAGTTTGTTACACTGTCAAAATGCCAAATCTGTTTGCAGCATCCTTATACAAAATGACTTTGGAGATCCCATCTTATTTGTAAACGACCACTAGATTAATTAATTATGAGGAGCTCTGCATTTGTAGAGGAGAATAAATTTACATTTAAACTGAGGGGAAAGCTGACAGAACACGTACAATTTACTTTAAATGTCATTGACTTCTCCGTCAACTTGCACTTCTTTATTTTCTCATTTTATTAAGCTTTTGTATGTTTGTTTACCTGTAATATAGGCGCAAGGAAATTCCTTCCAGAAGAAGGCAGCATTATTACTTGGTACACACCACGTTGTGGAGGTATATATTTTTAGTTAAGATGCTTAATGAGGAAAGTTAAAAGATATTAGGTGTCTGTGGTTTATTTTTCCTTCTTTTTTGCGTTTAATAGTAGCAGACAAGAACAGATGTGACATCGAAAGGTTTCTGTTGATGCCTCTCCTTTGTAATATACCTAAGTGTAATTCCTCGTGTATGATCTACCCTTTTGCTGCAGGATCACTCTAGCAGTGGGAACCAAGGACCAAGGCAAAGGGCTGCAGCTCTCGCTGCCTTGACTTCTGCATTTAATTCTTCTACCGAGAGAACAAGCTCTCCGGTAAATAGTCTTAACTCAATTTAGGAAGTTTCTACTAGATTCTTTCTGATTCACATATATGTATATATAAAAAATTGGCATATCATGTGAACTTCATGAAGAAAACAGGCCATTGATTTCATTTTTCATAAGGTTCTCTGTCATGAATTTCTCAAATTCTTCTTTGACTTGCCATCAAGAATTTTTCAAATCCCTTATATATTAGGGTTAACGCGCATATCTGGCTAGAAATTGGTTGTGCGTATTGCCTTTTAGCTTAAGCACAAAACGTAAAGCCAGTTAGAATTTGCCATTTCAATTTAAGATGTCTAGTTTTGATTTGTCATTGTCATATATATAGCAAACCGCAGCTACTAGTGTCCCGTGTCCCCCATGTCCTCCATCTGTTGACTTTAAACACTCATTGCTTTAACTTCAGAGCCGAGACAGATCAAATGGAAGTTCAGGAGGTCCAAGACAAAGGGCTGAAGCTTTAGCTGCCTTATCATCCGCATTCAATTCTTCATCATCATCAAAATCACCTCCACGTAGATCAGCATTGACAAGTCAGGCGTCACAAAGAGCAGCAGCAGTGGCTGCTCTTTCGCAAGTTCTCGTTGCTGAGAAGAAGAAATCACCTGATACCAGCCCTTCAGGTAAGTTGTTTAGCAGTGTTGATTTAATTCATGTGAGTGAAAGGGTAAATATCCGCTATATTCAAAGGTGAAAATGTAGAATTTGCTATCTGCAGAAAGAAGACTGTATGCTACAAACCTAGTCTTTTGTGTCGACATACCTTGTACTGTTCAATAGATTAAAATTGCATTGTTAGCTTGTTTTGCATTTTTATTGACCTGTAACTATAAATACGTTTATAACACTCAATATGTGTGGTTATAGCTGAAGCAAAGAATGAGAAAGCCTTCTCAGAAGTGGAGACTTCCAAAGAAGCTACTGACGCCAAGGAAGAAGAGGAAGTTTCACCTGCAATAGAGGCAAGTGCTGAGGAAGAAAAAGCAAATCAGAAGGATTCAGAAGCAGGAACAACTGGAGCAACCTTCACTTACGAACAACTACAAGCCAAATCTGAGAAACCAGTGAAAGGAATTGACTTCAAACGCAGAGAGGTGAATCAATTTAGCTGAAATAGCTTTTATTTCATCTTAATCCTGAGCATGAATTAATCCTCAAACCAATCTGTCAGGCTTACCTATCTGAGGAAGAGTTCAAGACTGTATTTGGGATGGAAAAAGAAGCATTCTACAAATTGCCTCGGTGGAAGCAAGATTTGTTGAAGAAGAAATTCGACTTGTTCTAAAGAATTCTCCAAACAAAAAACAAAAAATAGAAACATCACAAACATCATATAAGAACAAGACTTCATTTGCCATTGTGTTATTATGTAGTGACCTCAGTGCTGCAGCTTTGAAGACAATTCCTTTTTTCTTTCAGTTTTCCTCTCATTGTTTTGTTTGTCTTCCGAAAAAGCTCTTTCTCATGGGTGGGTTTGGGTTTTTGGTTTGATTATTCATTTTCTCACAACACATTGATGTGTTATTGTAACGATTGATTCATCGCAAACTTGTGTTCTATTCCTTTTTGTGGATCAGGACAGTTGTGTGATTGTGGTTAGTAAATTTTTTGATTTGGATTTCACATTCTTTTCTTTTTTTTAATTAAAGATCAAGTCTACCTTGTAAAATTCATGGAACTTCAATGTATTGGTGTTTACTTCATTTGACACTTTTTCCCAACTTAAAACTCTCATTTATAAGAAAACGTTTAACCAGCCTTGGGGAATAGAGTTTATAAAATATAGATTCGTATACAACCTTCTAACATTGCGGGGTAGAAAATCATCCATTTAACACTTAAACACCATTTGATTTAGTTGTTACACCTCTATGTATTAAAAACATTCATAACACATTGCAGAAATTTTCTGTGTATTGAAGAGTAAATCCAATTGAATTATTTATCACAATCATGAAATGCCCAGAGAAAATAGAGCAACAACCACATTAATGTCTGACCTGGTCTCCACCAATTTGGTATCTTTTTTTCTTTTTTATTGTCCAAACAAATAGAGGAAATAACTACGTCATATATGCATTATTTTCCAACGTAATGATAATAAAAAACACACAAGATCTATTGACTTGCAAAAATAAAGGAGCCTATATTAAACCTACACAACACAATCTACACAATATATTAATCTTCATGTCCTAGTATAAAATATTTTGTTCTATTTTAAATTGTAAATAATGGTTTTTATAAATTTTGTAATCTTCGTTATGATCCAGACGTTCAATTAGAATTTGACATACAAATTCTTGGAACTACATTAATATAAAAAAATTGGCTATGAAACAGAAACAAACGACGTCGCTTTAAGGGAGACAGATCAGCAGCCATACAGAGTCATGCACGAACTCTCTATCTCACATAGAGGGTCCACACTCCTAAAGGAGAATTAAACCTCTATTACCAATGATCTATTGACGCGTGTATGGAAGAAAGAGTGTCGGTTTCTTTTTTTTCTCCTGCTTACTCTTTTTATGATGAATTAAACCTAACATATACTTTTGTTATTAATTTTCTTTTGCCAGCTGCAAATACTTTTGTTCCTTTGAGAAAATAAAAATGATTCAATAGAACATATTATTGGAAATCTCAAATTTCTTGTAAATAATTCATTTCTATATTAAATAAATCCTGTATTTAGAATTGTGAAATATTAAAGAAACATATATAAATATTTTTTTAAAATTTATCTTGTAAAATTGCAAAATAATTATAGTTTGAGAATACATTCATTCTTGGTTTTGTCTTCACTATCTCAACATATTTTCTTCCACAAAACACAAATAGTCATAAGTTTCTGTATAAAATAAAAGATAAATTTTCTATAATTAAATATCTTACAAATAATAAAACCTTTTAGAAAACATAATATAACAAAAACTAACTCTGTATTTTTATGACTAATATTTATTCATCTAGTTGGTTTTCTATTCACTTTACTAAGTTCAATACTGCTAACACGAACCAACAATTATATAATGATGTCGATATAAGAAATAAAAAAATAATAAAATTATTAACAATTATAATAATATTAAATTGATATATAATATATTTTAAAAACAAAATACTATTTACCTATAAGATATATATTTTCAAAACGTCTATCAAATAATTCACAATAATTTTCAAAATTTAATTTCAAAATTGAATTTAGAAAAGGATCAGTTGACTTAACTGAAGTTATGTATACAAAAAGAGACTTTTTATTTATAAGTACAAGTACTATAAGATCTGCTTGTAGGACAAACATGTAGGTTTGTAATGATCTTAGTACTTCTCTGCTCAAAAAAATTCACAAATTTAGAAACTAATTTCTTCTTTACATTACCGTAAATTTTATCATTTTACAAAAATATGAACTAACTAGAAAGTTTCTTTAATCATTATAAAAATATGCAAATAAATAAATCATTAGTTACATACTTTAGAATCACAAAACACCATATCATTGTTTGACTAGATTCTTTAATGTATATTTTACAAAACTTGAGAATCCTAAACTTAATTCTCCAATTTTGTTAGTAGATTTTCAACCAAGAGAAAAGAAAAAGATAAAGAATTGTTGAAAATTTTTGGTAATATGTATTTATTAATTGTTAGTATTATAACAATGTTACTAATTTAGTAGGAAGAACGTTTTTATGGTCTGGATTGTATGACAGAGTAACTACGATAAAACCTCCATTACCATAAAAGTATATCTCTCAGAACATTTAGTTTTATCAGTTCGAGCAAACTATTTCATAAATTTATTCAATAATTTAGTGACTTGTCAGTGTTTTACTATAAAAGACATAAAGCACCAATTTCTCTTATTATAATGAAACGTAGTTTCTCTTCTTCTTTTGATAAACTATAAAGTAATCTTAAAAAATAGATTAAGGTTGGAAGCTCCACACTAGAATGGCTGGCTTGCAATATAATGATCATTAACCATTAAAATCCAGAATCAACTAATATATAATAATGTGTTTTGGTGCCGTGATTGGCTGATCCATCAATATGGGTCTCGATTAATAAAATTGAATACTTTAATATAAGATGAATAATATATACAAAGTGGTAAATATGGTAAAATAAAGAAAAGCGAAACAAAGCACGCTTGTTTGGATAAATGGGAAAATCTTAGCTTCGAAATGAAGCCACTGTGTGTAGAAGACTTAACTTAAAAGAACCCCACTTTTACTTTTTATTTAATATTTTTCTTCTTTGTTTGTTTTTCCTATCTTTTCACAACCTCACGTCTTTAATGTGTGTGGGCATACAAAGATACTGACTTCATCTATATCCTAACACAATTATTCATACATTATTGTTGTAATTTAATCTTTAATTGTATGAAACTTTAATACATTTGTGCAAAAATCCAAACTGTTAGAATTAACTTTTGTTAGACACCACCCAAATACAAAATCATATGAGATACTGTTTCTATTGGTTTTTTCAATTAGATCGATAAATTTCAATCATTAGTAGATATTTCCTTCAAATCCTATCACATAAAATTACACAACTATTTGGAGTCGAATTCTAATTAAAATTTTAAAATATTTAATAATTTAGACAAATATGTATTTTCAGTTTTTCGATATTGAATATAGATTTAGGATTAATGCGTGAGTGTGGCTTTTAAAACTATGCTTATGTGTTTTATAAACAAAAAGTTGTACGATAGAAAATACAAAAAACTCCACCCAATAAAGTTATATGAAAAGATAACACTCAAGCAAACGAATAGTTAGCTTTTTTGTTATTGCAAACATGTTATGTTATGAATGTTTACACTATTGAGACAAATAATATTCAACTTAATCAATTAGATAAAGTTTTGATCATTACGAAAGATAAAACTAATGTTGTCAACAAGAAGAAAACATGATATATAACCAAGTAGTACTAAGTGTAATGAGTAGAGATATAAAGTTTCAACCGAATAAAGTGATTAGTTGTGTGTGTATTTATGTCACCTTTTGAGGCTTCGATGGTAATTGGAAGATTGATAAGAATCCGATTCCAACGATGAATCTCGTGATGACATTATTGTTTTTGGTTAAAATAATCGTTTTCAATAATTGAAGAAAGACGTTTTCTAAAGTTTAGTGTTAAGACAAAAATATATAAAAGTGTGGGCAAATTGACTTTAACCAGCTCAAAAGACCAATTTGAACACATGCTACTATACGACGTGTCTTCATTGAATTAATTAAAAGAAGGAAGAAAGGGACTAATTTAGTCATTTATATTACTAATTATGATACATGTGATATCATCGTCATAAGTCCTTTGACAGACTGATTAACTAGCAGAGTCTTAGGTTATGGTTTCTATATATTTGTCAACAATTAAATTTATAATCGAATTTCATCCGATTCTTAATAATATCACATATAATAACAAATCTGTTCTTCTGTTTTCGAAGTTGACTAACAAGCAAAAATGAAACTAGAGTTTCAATGGATTTAAACCTTGAAATGTTGATTATCATGTACTGACTAGTCTTCCAAAGTACTCAAACTTTTATAACTACTAAAATCTTGTTTTATGCATTCTTCTCTTAATTTAAGTGCATGACACGTTCTTACAAAATTAAGAACCACTCCTGATTTTTTCCTAATAATATGTTGATTCTTTTTAAACCATATAAATAATAATAATTTTATCGAAAAAATACAAACTGTATTCGGTTACAAACAAATATGTGTAGCCCACACCGCAAGGAATCATATTTTGTATATTTTATAGGAGAGCACGTATAATATTTTTTCCACGAAAATAATACTAATTGATAAGTTTTAAATTTTTTTGCAAGATGAATAATTAAAAAAAATCGTGCATTACCGACATTTCTCAACCTTTATAAAAATATATAATTAGATACAATTACACGATTATAGATACATATAATTATTTCAAAAGTAGACCAAAACAATAATGAATCTAGAACGTGGACAACATCCAAAAATAAAATCTAAGAACATTACAAAAGTCAAAATGTGTACGAAAATCTTCCAAACAAAAAAATAAAATAAAAATCCCTATTTCGTATTTATTTTATTTTATTTAAAATGCTAACAGTAATTATAAACAGAAGAATCTAATTCACATGAACAAATACGTTTCATAATATCAGTTGGATGATTACTATTACCGCCTCGTTGTATTATATCTTGATTTTTTATTGATAAACCTACCGAGTTCTTCGTCCTTAACTCAGCGAGTGAACTCGATTCTGGTACCACCGACTCAGTTAAAACCACTTCTATGTTCTTCGTCATGTGAATATTCCCAACGAGTTGACTCAGTACTACTGATTCCGTCACCGAGTTCTTTTTCTTCTTCGGTTGCATTGTTGCTCTCACGATCTCTGTGTGCATTGCGTTTGATAATCTTCTGATTCCCTTTGCTCCTCCAATCAAAATCGATGGATTAACCTCAGAGGTTTTTTTGTTGCTGTGTTTAGAGGAGGAAGAAGAGAAGAAGAGAAGAACTGAATCGGGGCTCCGGTTTCGAATTCGGGTAAACGGGTCACCGAAGAACAAGGAGGTTTTTGTGTCTACAAGCATAACGTGTTTGAAGTTACGTCTGACTCGACCTAGGAGCATTGGATAACACGCCCATCTTCTCAAGCTCATTGGGACATGATCCATGAAACCAGATAGCGAGTTTTCCGGGTCTAACTCAGTCACGTCGAAACCCACGACTGAACCATGAGTCAACTCGTTTGACTCGGTTTCGTTGTTGAATGCTGAACCGTTGTAATTAGCTTTATGACTTTTCTTCCCCCAAATTGGCTCAGATGCTTCCTTCTTGTTCGATTGCTTCTTCATAAATTTTGTTAAATTAAATCCCCAAACAGAGTCGATCTGATTCGACGAATTCGAATTTTTATGAACCTCGACAAGTTTTAAGAACGAATCCTTCTCTTCTGCAATCAATTCAGAGAATCTCGAAGAAGATGACGGAGAATTGAAGAGTAAGACTACGTCAGATCGAGAAGTAACTCCAGAACGGTGAAGCAACCGCATAAAGAGACGAAGATCATCTTCCGTCGAATCGGAAGCGATATGAGCAACAACCAAAGCCTGCATGCTCTTAGTTCCTCTCAAAAACAGAGTCCCCATTCCTTGAAGAGCTAAGCCATTAGAACGATGAATCATACCTCGAGGGACATCGCGATTGAGGAGAAATCGACGGTGAGGGCGGGAAGAAACAGCGGGAAAACCAGAGGACGGTTCAAAGGTTGAGAGAGTAAAGAGAAAGAGAGTAAGAAAGAGGAGAAGGATGCAAATAGATATTGTGGATTGAGCTTTGGAGAGGAGAAGACGAGAAGATCTGGAGCGAAAGAGAGTGGTCGTTGCCGGAGAAGAAGAAGAAGAAGAAGAAGAAGAAGAAGGAGAGTGGTCGGTGGCGGAGTTATTGTGGTCAGGGAAGAAGACTAAGAGGAAACCCATAGCTCGAGTAGAATTGTTCTTCGTCTCTTTGGCTGAAATCAAACCCATTTTTGTTCTTCTTCTCTCTGGTTTAGTGGTGACGAGAGGCTGAGACTTTCCGCATTTGCTTTTCTTTTGGCTCTCTTCTCGAATTTGCTTTTTTGGTTTTTTGCTACAAGTATGATTTTGATTTATTTTATATTGACATCAAAGAAAAGGATATCCGAGCCGGTTCGGGTTACCGGGTCGGATCATTTTAATGGGGAACGAC
Organism: Lepidium sativum; assembly: GCA_023374145.1. Classification (NCBI taxonomy): domain Eukaryota; kingdom Viridiplantae; phylum Streptophyta; class Magnoliopsida; order Brassicales; family Brassicaceae; genus Lepidium; species Lepidium sativum. The sequence goes on along the minus strand of JAKUCM010005461.1, from coordinate 1,828 downwards.
AAAAAATGTAGGTGGATTAATCTAAGGGATGTTAATTAACGACCAGATTCTACCGAATTTTTATTTTTATGCGAATATAATTATATAAGACGACTTATTATTCAATCGTATTCAAATGTGGAACCCTAGAAGTTACAAAATACATAGATTGTATTTATATAGGGATAAGATCATATCTAAAAAAATTCGAAATTGAGATCAATACAAATATACTTTTTCCGTTACAAAATGATATATTTTAGAAAAATTATACATTGAAAAATATATTTAATAGCTAACTATTAGTATATAATTCTTTGTAATACACATTTTTTAATAATTATACACCAGTTATAATTCAATAAACTCAACTAATATTTTTAAAATTTGTAATTTACAATTATTAATTGATAAAATTAAAACATAATTTTTAAAAATAAATTTTATTTCTAAAACATCAATCTTTTAAAAACGGAGGAATTATATTTTCTTGCTAACCAATTAGATAAAAAAAACTTTGATCCACCTAAAATTTCTAAATCTTTCAAATATTATGATTATCTAAATTCTAATTTCGAATGAAAAAGTGGAGATGTTTTAACTATTTTACCGTAGATATTACTCATATAATATGTTTATGTGTAATATTTACACAATATAATTACAGATAAAGATAAGTAAACTAACAAACTTACGAATATATGATATATTCTGTAACTACATTTATGTCGATTGAATATGTGGAGGTTTTAGTAATTAGTATATAGAGAAATAATTTTGTATTATTAGAAGCTCGTCCGTGAATAAAGAAAAAACTAGATATTTGAATTTGGTATGTTGCCTTCATCAAATATAAATACAGTCACATGATTGCGCAATGTACTTCCCATATATATAATGTAAAAAATATTACTTAATATTGAGAACGTTCCTTAATCCCTGATAAAATATCCACTGTATCGAGACTTGAAAAGAGAGTTTCTAGACACTACATACGTGTTTAGTAATTAAACAAGTTTTAAAAAAAACCTAATTAGTTAAACAAAGACAAAAAGTTTGACCGATCTTAGTTTCTTCGACAGTTTATGAAAATAAGGACTTTGACCGGTTTACATTATTCAATTACCATAATGGAAAGTCGCTTCCCAAAGTGCTTCATCGAGTTTTACAATTGGATAAATGTAATGCAATTAGTAATGGAAGCCAAAAATACTCAAATGAATGCAGTTGAATGTTGAGTGATAAAAATGAATAAATGGCGAGTACTTTCTGGAATTTAATGAATACTATTATATAAAATCGAAAAATAATTTGCTTTATTACGGTGAGTACATATTTCAGCTAATAGTTAAACTATCTGAAATTTGATTCTATCATAACTAGTTAAGTTTGCCACCACAATATTTACTTTTTACAATTTTGGTTTATATTTCTGATATAATTATTGTCTTATATATTTGTCTCTACTAAATAATTTATCTAGATCTGTCATTGGTTTGGGATATAGATCCGATTTTATGATCCGCTAATTTTTAAAGAATTATATTGCATTGACCATTAGTAGCATGCTACATTTGATGCAATTTGGCTTGGAGGCTTCTGAAAACATTTCCAAAGAAGAAGAATGAAACCTATAAAAATTGGGCTAATAATGAAACCTATTAAAAACCAAAAATGGCAAAAAAGAAGAAACCAAAGAGTATTTGAAGGTAGTAAAGTAGTAGTAGACATAAAGTGACCCACATCGTTAAATCTGGTCCGTTGATTAAATGTTGGAAATGAGTAAAATGAGTCTAAATGTGAATAAAGTAGGGCCTGTTAAACACTGAATTGACTGGAGACTCTCAAG
>JAKUCM010005460.1:0-21796 GCA_023374145.1 Lepidium sativum | reverse complement strand
GATCAATCTTCTCAATCATCTGCACCAATTCATTGTCTGGAATGAAGATTCCTAGATTCTCCAATGAATCTTTTAGCTCTTGCTTTGTGATTTTTCCATCACCATTCCTGTCGAACATTTGGAATATCCGGCAAAGCTCAGCTTGATCCATCTTTATTGGAGTTTTATTAGAAAAATGAATATGAGAACAAACCTTGAATATGGGTTTATAGAAAAGAAGAAATTAGGACAAAAGAGACTGTTTCTTAAAGACAAGGAGTGGTTGCCATTTTAGAAAATTGATAATAACTGTGCATCGTGGTCTGCACCAGTTTTCTGTTGAACTGGTCTTAAAATAGGTTTGTGACCTTTAAGAATACATAAAAACTAAAGTCTATCTATAGTTAATTATATGCACACGGAATATACACGTACGTTTATCTCATAGTTTTTATAATCTTCAAACTGTTTTCTGTTATGATAATTATTTTCAAGTCAAGACTCACAATCTGTAGTTACGATTTTTATCAGAGAAACAGAATCTTGTTCTCCTTTATCAAAAATAAAAAGAAGAAGTAGGATTTTGTTCAAAAGCTTATCGGTTAATTACTAGCCAATGGTTGCATTATCTTTTTAAGAGTTTATGTATCTATAATATAATATGTAACTTCTTCAAGTTAGCTTAAGTTCAATGTAAAAAGTTTTGTGTTTGAGTTTATAATGAATGGAAAAGATAAGGATTTTGAGGTTTGAGTTATAAGGTTTATGACAAGAGAAAGTCTTTCGTGAAGGTTCAGAGTAGAAGTTGTGAGAAATCAGTACTCGTAAAGAGAATGGGAGAGAAGTTTTCGTAAGGAGAAGATGATGTTTCCTCTGATCGGATTCGTTTCGTAGATTCCTTTGTCATTTCATTTTTCCATCACCAAAGAGAAGACAATAAGGGAAGATATATGGTTGAGATTGTGCCAAATATTTGATCTTAGTAATCTTTTTCTATTAGATTTTGTTCAGAATTATTATTTTAATTTTTAATGGATTGTTTAATGTATTTTTTTTCAATTACAATTATGAAAATAGTATATATTTGTTAAGTCATTTGATTTAGAAATTAATTTTAGAATTTTATGTTTATAGAAAATATAAAATGAGTTAAATATATACTTAAGTGTATTATATGAGATATAAACAATAGATGAAATATATTTTGTATACCTGATACTATGTAATATGGTAAGTAAAATTTGTATAATTGATACTATGTAAAGTCCTAAAACTAAATTTTATGTTTTTATAAATCAAAGAAAAGTTTCCTAATAACAAATTAAATATATACTTAAATATATTATATGAGATATAAACTATAGATGAAATATATTTTGTATATTTGATACTATGTAAATGTTAAAACCAAATTTTATGCATTTATAAATTAAACAAAAGTAGTTTCTAACAAAAAAAATACTAAATACATGTGATTTGTGAATATGAAATGTAAATTTAATATTTAGCCTAAAATATTTAAAGTATTCTAGACCCTAATATCTAAACTCGAAACTCTCAAAGTATGTATTATAATTCTATTTTGAATTTATCGCTAGAAAATAATATTACAATGTACAAAATTTATTTAAATTTTATTTTTATAATACTATAGTTACAATTATAATGTTCTAATTTTTTTGTTTACTGAATTTTAATTTTTCCTTTTCAAATAAAATTACTAAAAATATAATTTATATATTAAAATGAAATATATAAAATATGTCTAGACTATAAAAATGAACCAAACAGTTAAGATCGCTATAACGGTGAAATATATTATCTTTGCTTAAAAAATGTTTGTTAAAATTTTGAATACTTGACTATTTAGTTATTTCGTATATATATTTTTTTTCCTTCCCTAGTTTTTTCTTCTTTTTGATGGAATGATTACGAGACAAATGTTAAATATATATATATATATATAGATTATCGTTGTCTATTAAAAAAATAGAAAATGGTGTTTATACGTATTCCTATAAAATGTTAGAAATTAGAAAATAATATAAACTTACTTAACCACACAAATTTCTCCTCTATATTTTGTGGCTTTTGTTTTTAGCTTATTTGAATTGATATTTTCTTAATGTTTACAAATATTGAATTAAAAATATTAGGTGATATCAAGAAATAATTTATTTGATCCTCTTTATCACTCACGGTGGATAATTATTGTTTATGATTTCTAATATTTGTATATCATTAGAGGCAAGATCATTGCAGTCTAATGGTTATATGTTCTATTTAGTGTGTTCGGCATTAGGAGTTTGATTACATGCGCATACTCTCCATATAATATTGTAATTAAAAATTATAACTTGTCAAAATAATTAACTACAAAACTACATTATATATTGGAAAAACCTTTAACTTATTAATATGCAAGCTAATAGTTGTAAATTAGCTTATCCTTCTAAAAGTATACATTTTATTTGGTAAAAGATATCTGATTGTCTTCCGCTTAGAGAAAAATATAAAAATAGAGGTATAAGATATGTTTTCAGAAAGTTTTTTAAAAAAATGTTCACAGTATGGTGTTGAGGACGAAACAATTAACCAAACATTGTTTGAGTATCCACTAGCCTTACAATCTTGGGCGTTATCTAATATTATTTCAAGCATAGATTTTTCTCGAGTTCATCGATTTTTACAAATTTGGATTATCTTTTATGACGGTTACCAGATTTAGAAGTTCAAAATATTCTCATGGATTCTTTGGAATATTTGGAAAGCAAGAATCGATAAAAAATTTACAAATTTGGATAGAAATCCAAGAAAAATTCTTCAAACTGCTGAAATATAAGCTAGTAAGTGGTTTCAAGTACACGTATAAAAAGATATTCAAGCGCCCTGTAGAGATTTCTAGACTCAACCATATAACATTTGGGAGGAAATAGCGAAGCATGTGATAGGAGACCAAAATTTCACAAGATAACATTGTTTTATAAATGGTTCCTCGAAAGACTCAGAACATCTCTGAGAGATTAGTTAATATTGTTTTTCAGATTCATTGGGAAGTGCTAATATGGGAGTGAGAGATATATTCCGATGTTTATCATCTTTGCATATTGAGTTTGAAGCAGTCATTTTGGCCTTGGATTCCATTATGGCTTTGCACATTTTTGCACATTTGAGAAGTTTAATGTGTCTTTGATTGTGAGGAAACTCTGAAGATGGTGTCCAATCCTGAAGTTTCTTGTAGTATTTAGACGAGTATGACATACTTAGAAGACTATTCACTAGATTTTATCTCCATTGAATCTCCACAACTACCATTAAGATTCATCAACGTTAAACATAGACGTGAGTATTTGTATTTTCTGCACTTGGGAATTTTGAAAGAACCAATTACAATACTCCTTCAGTATTGCTCTATACCTTAAGACCATGATTATTGGTGAGACCCAATTGGGTCTCTTAAAAAAAAAAAAAAAAAAAAAAATTTTGGTAAAAACGGACCAATACGGGTTCACCACGTGGCGAACCCGTATTGGTCCGTTTTTTACCCACAGAATTTTTTTTTTTTTTTTAAGAGACCCAATTGGATCTCACCAATAATCATGCTCTAAGCTCGCTTCAGTTTCTGTTTGTGGTTGATTTCAGATAAACTATTTAAATAAAATTTCAAAGGCAATAACTAAATATCTTTTTCTTGCATAATTTTGTGAGGATATATTAGAGTATAACAAAGATGGCTCAAGACTCCATTACTTCTTCCGTCTAAAATCTTACCTCTGCAACTAGACCAAACAGAAAAGATGGCCTTTTAAAACCCTAAGCATACTGAAGTCTGAAACTAAGAAGATTAGTTATATGGTGGGTAAACTGAATCTGGTTCTGAGAAGGTACATCATTCTATATCCTCTCTTCCATTTTCTCCTATCGAGCTTGGCACATAAATAGAAATCAACAGTATGTAACCACAATTCTACATACTTTGTTGTTCATTACTTCTACTTGCAGCTACCACACTCTCTAGCATCCCTAATACGTTTCTGCTAACTCTAAAAACGGTGAAGAAGCAGAAACCAAAATCACCTAAAAGAGAATCCATTTGATGGAAGACAAAGCAACATTTCAATTGCAACGCCATCCATACTTGAAGCAGGGAAGCAAGTTCTTTTACCACATTACAAAATTCAAAGTAAGATAAAGGATGATTACAGATTCAAATCCAGTTATCTGCAAAGTATCGAAATTCCCAGTGCGAATATTATTGCCAATTTGAAAAACGAAAGCAACATCAGAGAGCCTTAAGAAAGCAAAACAATAAACTTACGGAGTATCCCAAGGCTTAGCTTCAGGAACAGCGACAACCATACCTTGAAGCTCTTGAGTTAGCACAACTTGGCAACCAAGACGTGAGTGTTTGTTCAACACACGAGATCTAGAGCTACGCTTCAGCACATACTCCTCATCGTAGGTACGCGGAGGGAGCTTCTCCAGCCATTCCTCAGCGATCTGAACCTCGCATTCCGCAGAGCAAGCCTCGATATCTTCCAATCGATGCGACGCTGGATCAATTAGACCAGTGTGAGTGAGCGCACGAAGGAGAGTCTGACCAGAGAGTCCAATAATTTCCTGCCTGTATCCATCGGGATCAATCGCAGAAAGCTTGACGATTCGGTCGGAGACTTTCTTCGATCCAGAAGACGGAGCAACAGGAGCAGATGTGGCGGAAGTACGGACGATTACGGATCTGGCAAATGGAGAGAGGCGATGGATTTGAGAGGAGAGTTTCTGGAGATGCGTCGCCATCGTTGTTTCTCAATTTTGGTCGTTGCAGAGATATTTTGTCTTCTTGGTGTGAGCCGCACAAGAGTGGAAGACGCTAATATGAGCTGGGCCTTCATAAGCCCAATCATAGTTTCAGGCCCAAGTTCACGAGAAACACAAAAGACTCCAACCGGAACTTTCGGTCGAACCGGTTGTCGTAAAAATTATTTGGTACAGTCAAAAACATTTCTTCCTTCCATGTGATTGTTTCCTTTTTATTCGAAAAAGCACTACTAAACAAAAGAGCAAAAAATCAAATGCGGATCGACGACCCACTCATATCCTCAATAACTATACTAGTTACTTCTAACGGAGTAGAATTTAAAAAATAAAAACCAAAAGATCTTAAAAATGTATAGTATGTTCCTTTCATGTGATTGTTAGTCTAAGACATTAAACTTTACGATTCAGTTTTTATATTTTCAGTGTTAAAAATATAATAACTATATAGATATCTATTGAAATTCGATTCAGTTTTTCTAGTTATAGTTGAGTATTTGAAATAATAATTGAATAAGCGAATTGTATTATAAATTAATTAATACATATTAATTCATACTCCTTTCATTTCATATTAGTTGTCATTCTACAATATTTCACACATATTAAAAAAATAGTTAAATGTTCTATTATGCCATTGATTAACTATTAGAATTTCAAACCATTTAATAATTTATTTATTTAATTAGGAATAAATGAAGTCATTTTATATTTAAAAAGTTATTGGAAAATGAAAATGACAACTAAAATGAAACAAAAAATTTAATCTATCATTACAATTAATATGAAACGGATGGAGTATTTGACTATGTTAAGTTGTTATTTGAAAACCAAATCGAATTAAAAGTCAAAGTTATCTAAATGTTGTTCTGCCTGAAATCAGACCGAATTTCTGTTTATGGTTTAGTTGAGTTCAGGTTTCTGTGCCCAAAACCAACTAGCTGACGTGGCTTTCATTCATTGGATGTTCTAAATATAGAATGAGAAGCAGAAGAATATTGCTCCATTCCAAATTCCGCCTGCAATAATTTGTTAAAATTTCTTGATCCACTCTGTTTCAAGCTGTCACCAGAATGTCGTCGTCTTCTTCTTCTCCTTCTTCGTCTTCCTCGTTTAAACACATTGTTAAATTTTCTCATAACGAGATCGGACGAAAACAAAACCAATCGTGAATTTGGGAAGAAAACGCGATGCTTCGTAATGTTCACATCGCGCTTCTTTGTTTGGTTCTTCTCTCCGGGATCTCGATCTCTACGGCGATCTCAGAGAACGAGTCTATATACGATATCCTCAGGGCGAACGGATTACCGGTTGGGATATTCCCTAAAGGTGTGAAAGACTTCAATTTTGACAGCAAAACGGGACAATTCTCGGTTTATTTGAACAAGCCGTGCAAGGCCAAATACGAGACCGAGCTACATTACGACGCTATTATTACGGGGACGATAGGGTTTGCTAGAATTTGGGATATATCGGGAATCTCAGCACAAGAGCTATTTTTGTGGTTTCCGGTTAAAGGTATTCGAGTCGACGTGCCGAGTTCTGGCCTCATATACTTTGATGTTGGTGTTGTTCGCAAACAATATTCTTTGTCTTTGTTCGAGACATCTAGAGATTGCGTTGCGATTCAGGGGATTCACAAGGTATGGAATTTTGAGAATTTCTGTTTGCTAACTGAATAATCATATGGATTTGTAGAACTGGAATACCTTTTGAGGTTTATGAAATTTGTTGAAGGATAGCTCAAATGGGCTATAGCTTGAATGGAGAAAGATGAATCATTTTTTACACATAGAGATTTTGAGGTTTTTCACTGTCGAGCTTTTGTATATTCGAAAATTGCAGGCTTGCCACAATTTTTGCCTTCTTCAACTAAATCCTTTTTAAAAGTTTGTACTTTATATTGTTTTGATTGAGACTACTTTTTAGGATCCCTTTCTTTCACTTATATTGATTGGCTTGAGATTTTTTTCTTCGGTGAGAAACTGTTCAACATGTGAGATTGGGAATGTCTTTATAATTAGGATATATGGTTTTGAAACCTTTCGTCTTTCATGATCTAGAATCTTTGAGATTCCTTTTCAGGGTCATTTTCTCCATTCTTGAGTTGGTTGAGTTTTTCTTCTTAATCGGTGAGGAACTGTTAGACATGTGACATTGAGAATATCTTTAGAACTAGGAAAGATAGTTCCAAAAGTGTTGCATTGATTAGGATTACTTATATAATGGAAAAAATGAGCTAATATGTTCTTAATGGCTTTTGCAGGTTCAATCTTATATGTTGCCATTGTATCAAGTAGATCGAAATTCTGGGAGAGACATTATCTAAATGATGTTATACATTACCAGAAAGATAGAAATGTTCTCATCAATTCTTTGAAGATACTTCAACTCTTTTGGTCTCAAACCTTAGACATGATTCAAGGTCAATTGCTGCTTCATTCTTTCCTCTCCAATTCAGCTTCGATTTTGTATTTCATTCTTAGAAGAGAATCTGTGAGCAGGAGTTAGATGGAGAGAACAATCTTTGGTTATTTTTGAAAAGGTGCTAAAGTAATGGCCCAGAATTTGGTTGAAGTGATGATAACTATAAGGTGATGGATGTTTTTGTGTTGCATTTTTGTGTCATGTCTAAACATAATATTATAAATACTATATTTAGCCAGATAAGGATTACAGAAGCAGATTGGCCATTTGCAATAATTCTCGAGTATATATTATGTTGATGCGGTTAATGAATCTAAGTTTCACAGTCAAATCAATCGTGACAATTATAGGAACTCGTCGTCATTTTACAGACCTTCCCTGGCCCTAGAAGTGGAAGTCACTGTCCAAAGATTCAGTGAGAAGCATTAAAGCCACCAGACCACAAGTCCTAACCCATGATTTGGATAGGCATGTGTTAAGATATAAAGTATAAACCCATGATCAATCTAATCAAACTCATAGTATAACCAATCCTAAAGATCGGATGTAATAAAAAGAAACTTCAGATTCTTACAGTTAATTAGTAATGGTTTTAGGTCAAGTCAGATTGGACAAGCATGTGGTCGTAAAAATTTGTCGGCTTTGATTCAACTTGTATCGTGTAGGCTCATCTCTTATATGCGATCTCTTGATCCATTTCTAAAACCGAATGTCTCTTATGATCCCATGTGGTACGGTCCACCTATAGAATGGCTTTAGTCAAAGAGAAACAACTCACTTAAAGGAATCGGTGGACATATTTGACGTGGCGCTTATTCATTGGTTGGTGTATTGAGAACCAGAAGGTCATTGCTCCATGTGAATTTAGCCTTCAATAATAATTCGATAAATTTCCTTGATCCACTCTGTTTCAAGCTGTCACCAAAATGTCGTCTTCTTCTTCTGCTCCTTCTTCGCTTAAATCTATTCATTCAATTTCTTCATAGGTAGAGAGATCTGGCTAAAAAAAACCATTTTTACTATGTTTCGTACTTTTCAATTCTCGTTTCTTTGTTTCGTTCTCGTAGCCGGGATCTCGATCTCTGCTAAGAAAGAATCTATAGACGAGATCCTTCTGGCTAATGGATTACCGTTGGGGATATTTCCGAAGGGGGTTAAAGGATTTAGTGTTAATGGTGAAACGGGACGATTCACGGTTTATCTGAATGAGTCATGTCAGGCTAAGTACGAGACTGAGCTACATTACGACGCGGTTATATCGGGAACTATAGGTTATGCTCAAATTGGGGATTTGTCAGGAATCTCTACGCAAGAACTCTTTTTGTGGTTTCCGGTTAAAGGAATTCAAGTCGATGTGCCGAGCTCGGGTCTTATATTCTTCGACGTTGGTGTCCTTCGTAAGCAATACTCGTTATCTTTGTTCGACACTCCGAAAGATTGCGTTGCGGTTCGTAACGATGCGGAATTTCATGGTCAAAATAAGGTATGAAACCATGAAAATTATTATCTTTGTCTCTCCTTTGGATTTAGAAGTGAGTACCTTTACTAGAGGAAGCGGGAAGCCTGGAACAATTTGAACAAAGTGATCTTACTTTACATGTCAAGTTGTCTACTCAATGGTTTTTGAGTTTTGTTGCTGTGTATACTCACAAGTTTCAGGCTTGCCACTTAGAGTGAAAAAGTTTGTAGCTTCATCTCGTTCCTCAGTATCTCAATTTTGAAAAACTTCATTTCTGCTTGAGTTTTAGCACCCTTGAATTGGTTGACGTTTGATTAGCGAGGGACTATTAGATAGTTGTTGAAGGTGTTGTATTGTGGGATTTGATTCAGTGATTCTGTGATATAATAATGGAAGATGAATTTATGTGTCTTCAATGTTCGTTGCAGGTTCAGGCTTCAATGCTGCCATTGTATCATGTAGATCAAACTCTTGGGAGAAACGTTGTTTAGCAGAAGTCAAAGAAATGTTGTTATACTATACTCAGAAAGATAAAGAGATAGATAGGAATGCTCTCATCAAATTCTTGAAGATCCCCTTCTACTGTTTTGATCTCAAATCTTAGGCATGATTCATGGTCAGATGCTTCATTCTTTCCCTTCCACTTTCCAGTGTTGTTTCTGCATAGCTTTCGCAGATTGCACAGGGACTCAACTAAGAGAACCTGTAAGCGGAAGTTAGATGGAAAGAACATTGTTGGGTTTGGTTTGGAAAAGATGTTGAATGAATGGCTCAGATTTGGTTGAAGTGATGATACTTAATGAGGTGATGAATGTTTGTTATATTGTATTATTATTTTGTGTCATTTGTTCCATTTTGTAAGCACATATTATATATATAAATAAATCAATAAAATCCTGTATTTTGCTGAATAAATGTCATAGTAAAACCTGCATTTATGTACCCTTCACCTAATATACAAAACTTTGATTACTTGAAGTAATTGCATAGAAAATGTAAGGCTACAAACACTAAACCCTTAAGTTTCATGATCTGGACATTCGGGTACCCGGACCTGATCGGATCGGGTCTTTCGGGTTTCAGGTATTTCCGGTTTACCAACCTAGGACCCGATCGAATATTTTTCGCGGGTCTGAGTCGGGTTCGGGTTGGATTCGGGTATCAAATTTTTGGTCGGGTTCGGGTTATCCGAATTTTTTAGCTAATTTTTTAATCAAAATATTTTTTTTAAAAAAAAAGTTTTAAAAATTACAACTTATTTAATATTTTAGTTTTATAATGTTATATTGATTATAAATTGATTAGTTTTTTAGATTTGTAATTATAATTTTAAATATTTGTGTAACTATAAGTATATATAAAAATATTTGTGTAAATATATTATATATTTCGGGTACCCGTTCGGGTTTCGGGTTTTACCTAATCGGGTTCGGGTACCCGTATTTTCATAATATAAAACCCATTCGGGTATTTTATAGATATTGGTTCGGTTCGGGTTCAGGTATTTTAGATCGGGTTCGGGTTCGGGTTCGGGTTTCGGAGTCGAGCTCCATTAGGTTATTCACGGAATCATTCTCATTTGCAGTCCTGCAAAAGTTATAAATGAGCCTCGGCTTTTAATGTCATAGTCAAAACTAGAAAAAAGAGATGAATGTAATATAAGAATGTCAGGTTTTTACAGTGATGTTACTTATGGTTATGGTCCAGTCAGGTGTGGTGAAAGGTACAATGGGACATCCATGTGGTCGTACATTTTTGTCTGCTCTGATTCAACTTGTGCCATGTAGACCATCAGTGGCTCCATTTAGCACATTGCCACCAAACGAGCTATGTTGCGCTGCTATCAAAACCCTTGGTCAACCTTGTCTATGTGTTCTTGCTAAGGGACCACCCATTGTTGGCGTTGACCGGACCCTCGCTCTCCATTTACCAGGAAAATGTTCTGCAAATTTTCCTCCATGTAATTACTTTTCTTTCTCTTGTTGTCAGATCTTTTTTACTTAATTTTACTATGATTTTGATATCAGACAAAAACGTTTAGTGCAGGTGAGATTTTTAAGTAGAAGTATTGTTTGACTAAGGAAACTGCTTCATAGATATGAGACTTGGGTTTTTTTTAGATTCTGAGTTCAACAAACTATATTTCAGTTTTCTGTGTCTTAAATTGAACTTCTCCTCATGTGGATGTTTTTACATTAGTTGTTCCGAACATATAATCTGAGCAAACTTTCTACAGATCGAGTTTATTGTTATGGAGACACATTCAAAGTTACAACAAACCTTCTGAAATCTGTCTTTATTTAGGCATATATCCGTCAAACATAATCAAATCTACTAAGACTTGCAGCAGACTTATGGAGTCTGCCATGACTTAAGGTAGACTTTACATATATCTGATATGACATAGACAGACTTATGATTGACATGTTTGCTCACTTACCACACAATTTGGGAGTAATAATTAATGATAGTTATGTAAATTATTGATGTTTGACATAATGACTTGGATATATAAAAAGTAGAAGCAACACATATATGCCAAGGTCCATTTCGTCTACTTACTCTCCTGTGATGTTAACCTATTCATCAATCCCTTGTGTATCTCTCAGCATCAAAGGGCCTTCTTTGTGAATTCCAGTTCATGTCCCTAGCGTCTTCAGATTCCAGTGTTGCATTCATTGGTGCAAAGGCTGCAACAAAAGAGATTGTTCAAGACAAATGAGAAACTACAGTAGGCAAAAGAATCAAGCACATGTGTCACCCATATCAAGAAACACATCAAACTTCCTATTGAACAAAACAGAGCACGTGCTACTTCATTTAACCAATGCCTTAATGGACAATGATGCCTCCTCAACTATACCAACTCTATGTTTACTCATGCAGTAATATGAACAAAGTACCCATCATGTACAATCTTTGGTGTGATGAAAACGTACCTTTATCTCTCATTCTCCTTTCTCTATCATACTCAAATTTGTCCCTGATTTGACTGACTTTCTCCCAGTTATCACCTTGCGTAATTCTGTTCAACCCTTGCTCCTGCTAACATGTTTGATTCTCACAGAAATAAGACTCAAATTTACAGATGAAAAGAAAGGGAGAAAGTAATAAATTAGACAGAAGTGAACCGCAACAAGATCTCATATATCCACTTAAAAGCATCATAAAGTTGCTACCTTAATTTGATCGCTGTAAGATCGCCTGTTCCTGCAATGAACAAGGATACGAACCAATCACAAAACCATTCTTCCACCGCTACATACTGTTATGAAAGTAGTCAGGGATTCAAAGACTTACCTGTATGGATTAAAATCTTCATCGTCGTCTTCGGCAGATTCATAATTTGCATGATCACTAGCAAGTTTCTTTGAATATCCTTCATCCCAATAAAGCCTCTCCCAGTTCTCTCTAAGCTCATTATATAGTTCCATATACTTTTTGCACCATGGCTCATGTTCCTATCATTATTAATATGGCAGCAAAATTAGATTAAAGATCAGATTTTTCCAATTGAAATAGTTATAATCACAGTAACCATAGCAGCAATACTTAATTGTTTCTATTTCCATTTACTCAAACACAAGCAGCTAAAAGTGGTAAAACCCAAGATTGTGTCAGAAGAACTGACCGATTCTTTAAGAACGAGACGAGTCCGGCGCATGAACTGCTCACGAAGCTGCTTACGACGTTTATTCGGGATGTTATCTCTCGGGATTGTGAACCGCTCACGAGGAGGAACATGATCTCCAATCTCGTGCATTTCTCCGTCGACAATCCACCACTCGGATTTCTCTTCCTTTTTCTTATGCGGAGGAGATGGCAACTTGTTTCGCCTTCGCGGCTGACCTGCCTCCGTTCTGGCAAGCCGAATCTGTGAAACGCCGCCGTGATGTAGCGACGGCAAAACGGAGCCCAGCCGTCTCGTGACAAGGTACATGGTTGTTATTGTGGCGGCTAGTGTCTATGAGCTCCAAGTAAAGTCTCATAAGCTTGTAACGACCTATACCAAAGCTGGTTTTCTAAACCGGTAATTTTATAAAACTAAATTTTCCAAACTCGGTTATATCAATTCTCTTCTGATCCATGAACCATGGATTCTCTGATTACAGTTTCTGTCTTTTAGGGAGAGATTTGTCATGGTAGTTTTTACTGAGTTTGATTTGGTAAGATTGCATTCAATTTGATCCTAACAACATGAAATTTGCACAAGAAAGGTAAGAAGAAGATTGCAGAGAAAAAAATCTCATAACTTTGAGGGATTACAGAGATTCCATCACCATCAGTAATGAATGTATTCTGTAGAGCATTGAACTTGTAATTAGGGTTTAATCGACAATCAAAGAACCAAAATGTAAAATAAAGTTTGACAAAGCTCAGAACTTTCATTGTGAATCCAAATAAAAAGTTCTTACTTTCCTAGCCAAATTGCAGAAGCAAAACAAATGAAATCAAATACAGTTTTTTCAAGTTTCAACAGTTAGATCTTTGAGAGTTTGGTTGATTAACGTCAACAGTTAGACATGAAAATTCTAATTGAAATTCTAAATCCTCCACCAAATCATGCAACTAACCGGAATTGAACACCTAAAGAAAAATTTGCAGAAATTAATTTTTAACCATTTAACAAAGATATCAAAATTGATTTTATCTAACAGTTTGATAATAATGATTATGTATCTAACTCCCCTCTCTCCTGACGGAAATGAAGACGATTTCAGAGCAAGCTTCGCCGACACAGCTTAGGTCACAGATCTGCTTCGCCGCCGTTTTACCTTTTTGCTTCCCACCGCCGGTGTGTCCTTTCCGTGAGGTGTTCAGTTCAAATCTGGGTTTGTTTCTTCTTAAGGTGAGTGGGCTGAGTTTCTTCGATGTTCTTCCTCAGCAAGACCGAGTGTACGGGTTTCCATCCACAGATCTACGCGTGGAGATGCGTGCAGGGTTCACAGTACGTCTAGGTATAGTATCTAAAATCGAATCCAAACACAAATTCGTTATAAGAGAAATCAAACTGCACTAAAATCTACAAAATATGCGAATGAGTTTTATATTGTGAAAGTGCAGATATCCAAACCCAATCGAGTAAAATCCGAAACCCAAACGAGTATCGGAAATACTCAAAATATATAATATATTTACACAAATATTGATATATACATTTTTAATTACAAAAATATTTAAAATTATTATTACAGATCTAAATAAACTAATCGATTTATAATTAATATATAAAAAACTAAAATATCAAAAATTTTAATTAAATTATGATATTTTCTAATTATTTTCTAATTTTTTAAAAATATTTTGATTGAAAAATTAGTTAAAAAAATTCGGATACTTGAACCCAATCCAAAATAGGTTATTCTATAAGATTCCAACTTGATCCGAACCAAAATTAAATATCCAACGTGTCTTATGTAGACAAATTCGAAATACCTAAAACTCGAAAGCCCCGACCAAGACTAGTTAACAGAGTCGGAGATGAGTTTTCTTTCTCCTTTCATGGGAGCTTTTCGTGCCCTCTTAATTCGATTCATGTGGATGAAGTTCCAAGCTTGTTTTGGTGAGGGTGAAGACGGTGACATCTCACCTCATTCGTCTTCGGTGAGAGGCTCCTACCTTTTGATCGTTTAATCTTTGGTTGAGATCCTCTGGTTTTAGGGTTCTCTTTTACCCTTTTTTGTTTGTACTATATATGGTTCTAGGAATTCCATAGTTGCAATTCTAGGTTGTTAGATTAGTTCTTTCTTCGTTTCGATCGGATGCAGTGTTATTTGGAGCATGGTTCTTTTAATTAGAGAGTTGTTTTGGCAATACTACTTTGGCTTAATTGAGGCCTAATCTTTTTTAGGATTCTATTAAGGCGAAAAACTTGGTCATTTAGTTGTTGTTTTGACCTTGCTATTTTGGAATAAGTATATCTTGTTTTTTTGTCATGTCTGCCATTTGTTTCTCTTGGTCTCGCCTCCAATTAAGGTTTTCTTTGTGACTTCGCACAGTTTTAGCTCGTAAAAATATTTTGTCGATTTAGTATTCATGTCTTTATTTGTTAGGTACTCGTATTTATCATACAAAATTTCGTTTCCAGTTTCTTGATATCAGTTGTTGACTTTAATTTTTGATTTTAGGGTTGCAGTTTTTGAATTTCTGTCATTTGGATCTTAGTTTGATTTTTTGGGGATTCGTTTCTAAAAGGTTTCTTTATTTAAGCTCTATCTTTGAGAATACTTTTGTTTTCCGTAATTATATGTTTTTAACTTTGTATTTGTCTTATACTCAGGAATATAAGGTTATTAAGTGAAAAAATGATTATGCACTTAACTAGCACAATAGTTTGCATGTTTGTAGTAGCCAAACCTACGCCTGGCATAATATCCTAAACCCGAACCCAAACCCAAACCCGAATCCGATCTAAAATATTGAATCCGAACCGAACCAATATCTATAAAATATCCGAATGGGTTTTACATTATAAAAATATGGATACCCGAACTCGATGGGTAAAACCCGAAACCCGAACAGATACCCAAAATATATAATATATTTACACAAATATTTATATATATACTTATAGTTACACAAATATTTAAAATTATAATTACAAATCTAAAATAATAATCAATATAACATTATAAAAAAAATATTAAATAATTTAATAAGTTGTGATTTTTAAAACTGTTTTTAAAAAAATATTTTGATTAAAAATTAGTTAAAAAGTTCGTTTAACCCGAACCCGACCCAAAATTTGATATCCGAACCCAACCTGAAATTTGATATCCGAACCCAACCCGAAATTTAATACCCGAACCCGACCCGGACCCGCGAAAATACCCGATCGGGTCATAGGTTGATAAACCCGAAATACCCAAAACCTGAAAGACCCGACCCGATCGGGTCCGGCTACCCGAATGTCCAGGCCTAGCCAAACCACACAAAGAAAAACAATTCAAAAGTTAGTATTTTTCATTCCAAGACCATTGTTTGTCAAGAAAATGTTCAATGAACTTTCAAGTCATTGGACAAAAATAAATAGAAGGCTTTATTTTAAAACCAATAATTAGAATTCACACAGAAAAGACATGAAAAATATTACAAGTTTAGAATTACAATTTGGTATTATTATAAGTTATAGAAATCAACATAGTGGAAACAAATGAGGACGTAAAATTGGTAAAGACCAAAGATAAGCATCTAA
This sequence comes from Lepidium sativum, assembly GCA_023374145.1. Lineage (NCBI taxonomy): Eukaryota > Viridiplantae > Streptophyta > Magnoliopsida > Brassicales > Brassicaceae > Lepidium > Lepidium sativum. Next base: position 5,921 of record JAKUCM010005460.1, on the reverse strand, counting down.
GAACTTAACATTCTCACCATTTGAGAATATCTCCGAAATGAAATGTCTCATCATCTTCATCGGCTTTCCAATGTTCAACCTCCATCTTTGCACCACCGTCCGTGACGGCCCTACAAAGAACCCTCGTCGCCGGTTTCCTAACCGCACGACGGCTCTTTTACCTTTCCTCCGTTGCTGTGGCCACCACGGCCTTGACTGAAGACTTGAAATGGCATGAACTGCGTTTCTTCTTACCATTTTTAATTTGTGGGTCTCTCTGTTTGCAAGTTCTGTTGATCCTGAATGTGGTTTTTATAAGTATAAGAAGTGAGTGAGTGATGATGGATGATGTGTAAAGACTCGTTGTCAAAAAGCTCTTTAATCATTGATGAGGAAATGATTATAAGCATCATCAAGACCTATGCTTAGTAGTCTATGAGCTTTTATCCTTTTATTAAAATATTCCATTTTCGATTTTTCAATTATTATATTTAGTTAATCAAAGATAGATCATAGGTCTAACTCAAAGTGATAATAAATTGCTTCTTCTTTTTTGACAACGATCAATAAATTGCTTAATACAATAAAATGCAATTTTTTGTATAATTGATGGAATATATCGATGAAAAACTATAACACGCAAAATACAGGAAAACTTTCGGAGCTAAAATCCAAACCAGATAAATTAAATACTATAAATAGGTCTAGACGTTCGGGTTCGCGTTCAGGTCTTTTCGGGTTTTATATTGATTTTATTAATTTAGGACATATTTGGAAATTTCTATTTTTTGGGTCGGATTTGGTTAGGGTATAGATCGGGTTTCGGATTCGGGTATTTATATAAAAATCTATATAAAAACTTAAAATAAGTAAATATTTAATAGAAATAAGTTTATAAAGACTTAAATTTAACAAAAATATTCCGGGTACCCGTTCAGTTATTAATCCGGTTCCGGTTCGGATTCGGGTTCCGTTTTTTAGTGTATAAGTATAGGACCCATTAGGATATTTTTTTCGGGTTGGGTTCGGGTTCGATTCCTCTTTTTTGGGTTAGTTTCGGTTCGGATTTCAGATATCGGTTTATATGTTTAGGCCACTACAAATTATATATATAAAAGCAGGGTTGTCTCTTCTGGTATCGACAACTCAGCATGACACGTCATCTAAAAATGACCAATCAAATTGCTTGATCTATCCAACTCATCACATGCTTCCACTTCTTCAATCTCAAACCTTTTGCTTTCAATAATCGTGACTTTTCTGTTTCCCTTTTTTTTATAAAGATAAAAGGTAATGACTCTTTTGTTTCTCTTATGTTAAAGTCAAGTTCTCTCACAAAATAGAGACTGGTGACAGTGTCACCATGAAAATTGTTGATCTAAGCCCCAACCTTAAGTGTAACAAAGTTGAGCACAATATATTTTTTACTCTTTTAACTTCTCTCTTTTCGATTTGATTGTGGTTTTAAAGGAACAAATTTCAAATATAGATGCAGATTCATCATTCATATTAGTTTCCACATCATCTTCTTCTTCTCCCTCTTCTCTTCTAAAAGTGAAACTCTATTTTGATATATTTAGAAGGATAAATAATGAAGGAGAACCCCTAACATTCTCAGCAATGTATGACGAAAGAAAATCCTATTTGATGAAAAATTAATCAGAGCTTATCTTTTGCTTCTATAGATCGTGTGTTGTAGAAGGCTCAAGAAGGTGTACACGGTTCGACGACATCTGGAACAAGGCAACATCATGTTCACTCTCACATGTTTGAAAACAAGAAGACGACATCTGGAACAAGAAGATGACGGTTCTATCCTTCTTACGGAAGCTCCTAATCTTATAAACACTTCTCCGATCAAATTTTGGAAGTTTCTACGGAAGATGACTTTTCTCTTCAAAAATTGGTTCATGTGGGTTGTTTGATAATTAATTATCTTAAAATATCTTTTTATATAATGAAATCAAACCATATTTCTTTTCCGGGAAGTTTACTGATCTCTATTGTTCCCTAGGTTTCTACAAAGTACATGGACCTTCATATATGTGAAGAGACTGCAGGGGAGCAAGTTTTGACTTCTTTGATGATCAATGACACAAATTTAGATTAAGCACAAAAGATATCGTTATTTAGTGTTGGTGGATATTGCTATTAGTTTTGAATCGTTTTGCATTCTCTTTCTTAAAATAAATAAATAAAAACTTGTTCTCTATTTGAAGTTTATGGAAACTCATATCTACTCGATGGAAAACAAGTTAAAACTTGCTCAATCCGATATGCAATGTAAGTGATGTTAAAGGAGTTGGCAAAGAGAATGCCTGAATTTATTTGTTCTTGTAGGTGTTTTTTCCTCTACAAATCACTTAAAGCTTTTACCCTGTGTGATAGTGTGCTTATGGATTCTTGGTTCTTGGAGGTAGGTAGTGTTGCTAGAGCTAAAAGTGATTAGTATAAATTGAAGTTGCCGGATAATATTAAAGTTGAGAAAGAAAGACCAATGATTTTTGCTCACCTACCTCTTATATCATATATTTTATCACAAAATATTATATTTATATTTTACCTGTTCTTATCGGAGTATAGCAAGTAAAGGTAATCTCCAATCATTGTGTGTTTTAGAGATTGAATTACTAATTAGATATGTGAAAGACTTCCATTTTTGTTGTTAATTGAATTTTAGATGGAGGAATTGAGGAAGTTGTTGATTAGGACCCTTGCTAGCGAAACTATTATGTTGTGGTTTTGAGATATCTAAGAGGTAGAAATTGGCATATCAATAAAGCTGATAAGATGCTAATAACATACTTTGTTATGTATTTATTTGAAGAAATTTGTTGGGTATTTATTTGAACTAATAAACATACTTTGTTATGATACTGTTGAAAATATGACCAATTTTTTGTTGTTGTTTATAGGGAAGAAGCTAATGAAGCAAAGACATGGAAGATATGATCAAATATGATCAAACTGTGTTGTAAATTTGGACGGCATGTTTTTATTATGAACCACAAGATGTAAATCGGCACACTTATTGTTCTCTTTTGAAGTAAACAAAAAGCGTATAGTTCGGAAGTAAGGTCACTAATAAGAAATTTGTTCAATGGAGTATTATAGTGGTAAAAAGATCAATGTTACTTTTACCTACTCTTTTCCAATGGTAAACACATTTTCTACTCACCGTTAACCAAAAATTATTAATAAAATAACCCCGCAGCGTAACGCGGGTATAAATCTAGTTATATATATAAAAGCAGGGTTGTCTCTTCTGGTATCGACAACTCAACATGTCACCTCATCTAAAAAAGACAAATCAAATTGCTTGATCAATCCAACTCATCACATGCTTCCACTTCTTCAATCAAACATTTTGCTTTCAACAATCGTGACTCTTCTGTTTTTTTTTTTTTTAAGATAAAAGGTAATGACTCTTCTGTTTCTCCTACGCTAAAGTTCAGTTCTCTCACAAAGTGGAGACTGGTGACAGTGTCACCATGAAAATTGTCGATCTAAGCCCCAACCTTAAGTGTATCAAAGTTAAAAAGTTTTTATTTTTTACTCTTTTAACTTCTCTCTTTTTTGATTGATTGTGGTTTTGAAGGAACAAATGTCAAATACAAATGCATATTCATCATTCATATTAGTTTCCACATCATCTTCTTCTTCTCTCTCTTCTCTTCTAAAAGTGAAACCTTATTTTAATATATTTAGAAGGATAAAGAATGAAGGAGAACCCCTAGCATTCTCATCAAAGTATGACGAAAGAAAATCCTCTTTGATGGAAAATTAATTAGAGCTTATCTTTTGGTTCTATAGATCGTGTGCTGTAAAAGGGTCAAGAAGGTGTACACGATTCGACGACATCTGAAACAAGGCAACATCATGTTCACTCTCACATGTTTGAAAACAAGAAGACGACTTCTGGAACAAGAAGATGACAATTCTTTCCTTCTTACGGAAGTTCCTAATCCTATAAACACTTCTCCGACCAAATTTTGGAAATTTCTACGGAAGATAACTTTTCTCTTCAAAAATTGGTTCATGTGGGTTGTGAGATAATTACTTATCTTAAAATATTTTTTTATCTAATTAAATCAAACCATATTTCTTTTCCGTGAAGTTTACTGATCTCTATTGTTCTCTAGGTTTCTACAAAGTGCATGGGCCTTCATATATGTGAAGAGACTGCAGGGGGAGCAAGTTTAGACTTCTTTGATGATCAATGACACAAATTTAGATTAAGCACAAAAGATATCGTTATTTAGTGTTGGTGGATATTGCTATTAGTTTTGAATCGTTTTGCATTCTCTTTCTTAAAATAAATAAATAAAAACTTGTTCTCTATTTGAAGTTTATGGAAACTCATATCTATTCGATGGAAAACAAGTTAAAACTTGCTCAATCCGATATGCAATGTAAGTGATGTTAAAGGAGTTGGCAAAGAGAATGCCTGAATTTATTTGTTCTTGTAGGTGTTTTTTCCTCTACAAATCACTTAAAGCTTTTACCCTGTGTGATAGTGTGCTTATGGATTCTTGGTTCTTGGAGGTATGTAGTGTTGCTAGAGTTAAAAGAGATAGGAAAAGTATAAACTGAAGTTGGAGGATAATATTAAAGCTGAGAAAGAAAATATCAATGATTTTTGCTCACCTACCTCATATATCATATTTTTTTATCACAAAGTATTATATTTATATTTTACATGTTCTTATTGGAGTATATCAAGTAAAGGTAATCTCCAATCATTGTGTGTTTTAGAGATTGAATTACTAATTAGATATGTGAAAGACTTCCATTTTTGTTGTTAATTGACTTTTAGATGGAGGAACTGAGGAAGTTGTTGATTAGGACAATTGCTAGAGAAACTATTATGTTGCGGTTTTGAGATATCTAAGAGGTAGAAATTGGCATATTAAGAAAGTTGCTAAGATGCTTAAAGAAATTTTGAAATTGTAACTTCAATACATGCTTGAAGAAATTTGTTGAGTATTTATTTGAACTAATAAACATACTTTGTTATGATATTGTTGAAAATATGACCAATTTTTTGTTGTTGTTTATAGGGAAAAAGCTAATGAAGCAAAGACATGGAAGATATGATCAAATATGATCAAACTGTGTTGTAAACTCGGACGACATGTTTTTATTATGAACCACTAGATGTAAATCGGCACACTTATTGTTCTCTTTTGAAGTAAACAAAAAGCGTATTGTTCGGAAGTAAGGTCTCTAATAAGAAATTGGTTCAATGGAGTATTGGTAGTGGGTAGACAAGATCAATGTTACTTTTACCTAATCTTTTCTAATAGTAAAAATATTTTCTACTCATCATTAACTAAAAATTATTAATAAAATATTCCTGCAGCGTAGTGCGGATATAAATCTAGTATAGATAAAGAGAAAACTAAGAACAATTTAGGAATTAAATTTAATAAAGAAAACAAAACCACATAAAGATATAACCGCACGACACGATGTGGCAAGAGTTTATAACAAAGCCTCCCATAACGAATAAAAATACTTTTCGAAAAAATAATATTGATTTAAGAAATGCATTCTTTATATATTTTCTGCTTCATATACATTTGAATTTTTAGAGACATAAAATATCTAGTATAGTACTATTGAGCTTGTTTTGGTGACATAATCGAAAATATATCAATTTCCGAATTTTGGAATTATAAATTTAAAACCTTAAAAATCTCATAGTTAGTAGGTTTTATTGGACGTTTATATGACTTGGAGATTTCATAAGTTCCTAGATTTTATTATTATAATGATTAAGCCGAATAGTTTCATGACTTATTCAAAGTTTGGATTAGTTTAGTTAGATCTTATAAGATAGAGAGATTGGCATTTTGTACCATCATTAGCCACTCTAAGATAATCCATAGAGGTTAGTTAGGCTACTACTTATAATTTGGTTTTTGTATTTTTACATGTTG